>CBVK0102120055.1:0-10950 GCA_900067695.1 Picea abies
TTGCCTTCTCGGGGATCCCTGGGCGAAGCATCTCTAGGTTTCATTTCTTATAGCTTTTATCTTTTACCAGCTGCTTTTACCCCCTGGGCCTTTATCCCCTTCTTCCCACAATACAAAGTGTAACCCTCAAAAATGTCATCCTAATGGTCGAACTAGGGGAATGGGATAGATGTGCAGGAGATAAGATGTTAAATGATAGAATGGTGAGAGAGAACGATGGCTCTGCAAATCCCCCTTTGTGGCTAATCAAAACCCATGAATACAAGCTTGCTAATTCACCCTATCAATCACCCCAACAATGGTCAAGTGGATTAGTGTAATATCCAAGCAGTTATCAAAAATGAAAGGAACCTAATGCAGATATAAGAGGGTTCTAATGATCAAACATGACACATACCATGATACCTTGGACCAATTACCTCATGGAGCAAGAGTCCTCTCCGATGCAATTCCAAGCCAATGGTGATGGAAGTTGTTGTTGCTGACAGGACAAGTTTGGCAAAGAAGAAGAAGAATGGGCCCTCCAAGGCCATGCTTAGGTCAATCCTGCTCTTGGTACTTCATGTCTAGGACCTGTGGGCCTCAAGACATGATCTCCTAGTTATCCCTAGATATCGGGGATAACAGGCCCTTTGGAAGGTTGCTACTACATTAATCAACGCAAAGGGAATTTGTTTATAAGAAAAAGTTCCCCACTTGGTTCAGAAGGTAGTTTTCAATCGGTCTTCCTCTGAAACTAGAACATGGTTATACCCTGACAACCCATCTAGAAGTGAGAAAATATCAGAACTAGACACAGTCTGCAAGATGTGTTCCATGGGTGGGACTGGGTAGTTATCCTTTTCTGATGCTCTGTTAAGGTTTCTAAAATCTACACACAGGCGGATCTCCCCAGAATATTTCCTGACAGGAACCAAATTTGCTACCCAAACAGAGTGCCTAACCTGAAACATAATCTTAGCATCTAGTAATTTCTTTAACTCTTGATACATGAGGGGTTCCAGAGATGGATGGTACTTCTAGAGATTTTGTTGGAAGGATTTTACTCTGGATTTTAATGGGATTGTGTGTTGAATAATGTGAGTGTCATAAGTTTTCAATTATCGGTAGGACCATGCAAAGATATCTTGATATTCTCTAAACAATTTGAGACAAGTTTTCTTGTCTTCTTTAGACATTATTTTTCCTATATTTACATTCTTAGGGTTTTATGGGGTTCCTTGTTTTATAGTCTTGTATATGGGACATTAAATCCATGTCTTTGTGTTCTTTGACCCTTTAAATCTTTCCCTCGAGTCGAAAAGGTTCTCCAAATTGGCTACCCCTTTCGGTATCATGTGAAACCTTGGTTTATTATTAGAGTGATATGTTCCACCCTCATGTTCGTGGAAATCAGTTTCTTCCAGTTTCTCTTGGAATACCTCATCATCAATAGCCAGATCTTTAAAATTCTCTTGATTGGTTAGAAAATCTACAATTTTTTCATCTCCTTCAAAAACCTTCCAATTAGAAATATTGTTGGGTATTGATGGTTTGTAGAGTAGTTCCATGGTGAACCTGGAGGCTTCATAGAATTATAAAGTGGATAACCTAGAGGCTGCAGTAGCTAGGGAATCTGCAAGAGTATTATTTATCCTGGGAACATCAATAATATTCAAGGCCTCAAAATGTTCTATTACCTATGCACCCCTTGTTGGTAATTTCTCAAGTGGGGTGAATTGAAATGTATAGTATTATTCACTTTCCTAACGATAATTTCAAAGTCCCCAAAAAAATTTAGTTCTTTAATGTTTAAGTCTATGGCTTTCCTTAGTCCCTAAACTAGAGCTTCATACTCAGCAATGTTATTGGTGCATTCAAATTCTAGTCTACAGGATAGGAAATTATGCTTCCCCTTTGGGTCAATGAGGATGCATCTTGCTCCTGACCCTTCTTGTGATTTATATCCATCAAAGTATAGCCTACAAACTTGTGGGCGAAATTTAGCAACTTCTTCATGCCTAGTTATTTCCTCATTGTCATATACCTTGTCTGTTGTTTCCAATAGAGGTTATTGGTAGAACATGCTTTCTTATTTTGTTTCCAGTAGATTCATTTGAAAATTCATTTCGTAGTTTTGGGTGAGAGGCACATCAAATGAGAGATGGAGGGAAATTTATGAAATCAGAATCGCAGGAGTAATTTTCTAGCATGGGGAAATCTGTCGACGAGGGTTTGTTGAAGGCTTATACATCGGTGATCGTATGTTTGAGATATATTTTCCTATAAATACTAATCATGTTGGTATGTCCCTTTAGGGGAAACCATAGGTGATCCCAATCCTTTCTAAAGTATCCATTCAATTTCTCGGACCAATCTCGACTAAGTAGCAGTCAACAAGCTTTTGGGATACCTACGACAATGATGTCAATTACTTGAACAATTTCGGGTGTGTATCCATTCTGATCATGACATCCTTAAGTTCACAATTACCTTTTACCTGAGTCTTTTTTGGTTGTATAACGTGTTTATCACTTTTGAGCGGAATTGCATCCAATTTCTTACAGATTGAAAATGGCATGACATTGGAGGATTCCCTTGAATCAACTAAACAATTATGTTGGTTTTTGTTGAAGACTTCAAACATTAAAAGGAAAGGTGGGACAAAAGGCTTTCCTCTTTTGTCTATAGAGAAATCATTTACATTTGGTTTTTTCTTTAGATATATGGGGGATGGAACCTCACCTGGGTCAATGTTTTTTATAGGGGATTCTATTGACCTTAAGGCATGTAACAGAAAGTCCTTTTGATGGGGAATTCTACACATGTCCATGACCGACACATTAGCCTTCAACTTATGTAAATATTCTACTATGTTGTAGTCCATCTTGGGTGACTCTCTTGTATGTATTATTATAGGATTTCTTTGGGATACCAAAGGTGCTTTTGAGTGATCGGTTGTTCGTTTTCCTCTCGAAGATTGGATAGTGATAAGTTCATTTGAGACCGGTTGACCCTTACTTCATGTTTGCACCGCCAAAACCTCAATGGGTGTTTTATGAACTTCAAATACATTATCGAGAGGTATCAGAAAGTCAGGATCCCATAAAAACATTGGTGTTTCTTCCGATGGCTCAACTTCCTCTTGATCAGCGATGTTCACCGATGAGCCGCTTGATTGTTCAATAAGAGAAACTCCATCTAGGAAACGACTGGCCATTAAATTCATAGCATGCACCCATTGGGGACAATCTCTTTCAAAATGTTTCTCTTGATGGTACGTATAAAAAGAGTCAGATACTACATTACCCAGGTCGATGTTTAAGTTGGTTGGGGGAGGTTCAATTTCCTTGAAAGCTTAGTTTCTTTTAAAAAAAGGTTTATAGGGCCTTTGACCTTGGTTTCTTTCCCCATTACTTTTTTTCATGTATAATATTTCATTTGATAGTTTCTTTATCATTCTTTGTAGGTATTCTATGTCCCCACTTCCCTTTTTGGGACCTTGTTCTGTTTTTTTTTCCGGGGGTTTAGTCAACAGAAGTCTTATCCTAGGTGGAGGTTGAACTTCCTTCTTAACTAGTGAGACATGGCCCTCTATGCATCCATTCATTTGGAATTAAATCATTTTGGCTTCCTCGAAATTTTCATCTAGAGTATGTTTGGCGTCCCTTTTTACAAACATGGAAATGGAAATAGGGAGAGCATTAGCATATACCTCAATTTACAACTCCTGAGTTGGTTTAGAATCGGGTTGAAATTTGTTCAGGATAGTGGTAAACTATTGATTGAAGTCTTTGACCTTCTCCTTTGAACTCATGGTGGTGGCGAATAGTTCAACCATTACATCTCATGTGGTGGTTTCTTCTGCAAATTTGTCAAAGAAATATTTTTGAAACTTTGTCCAACTAGTTATGGACCCCACGGGAAAGTTAAAATACCAAGTCGAGGTTGAATTCTCAAAGGTATAGAGAAAATGCCTACACACTATGTCCTCATGTTGTACATTCATCAGTCTAATGGCTAGTATGAATTTTTTAATATGGTCTTCAGGCAATCCAGAGGTTTCAGGGTCGAATTTGGGAAGTAATTGTTTTGGATGTTGAGGGAGGTTATGTACCCGTCCTGGGATTTCTAGAGCATCTCTAGACAACCAAGGTTGATTATTTGGAGGTGGATTTCCCCATTCTTCATTATTATCATTATTATCCTCCATGTCATCTAATTCTGAAACTGAGTGATCTGAGTTAAACCCTTCCTCGTCAGATTCGAAATCGTCAAGCTCTAAGTAGTTATTGGATGGTGTTTCAGGGATCATATTAAGGGGTTGTTCAATCTCAGTGAGGGAAAAATCTATCAGGTCTTCTACTGTGTGAAAAAAACCTTAGTCGAGGGTATCGACCACTAGTCTGCTTACTTGTTTTCTATGAAGAAGTAACAGGGCTAAGGGTAACGATCCAATTTGTCGAGTGTAAGCTCTTGTGATTCTTCTGAATTGGTTCAACTCCTCGTGGGGAAGAGCGTAAGGTATTTCAAGAAATAGGTGTTCTTCCTCGTGCTGGGGTGAGTTACTCATTTCAGGAGTACTCTCTATATGAGGTTTGTCTTGAGAATGACTAGCCATGCATGTGGGCTATTTTGAATATGTAGGCTATGTGAAATATATAATCAGAAATATTGTTAGCCATTCATTCATCAAGCCCTCCTTCTAGCGTCAATTTTGTTAAGGGGTCTGAGATCCCTTTAACTCAATAGTAGGAACCAAACCTGCCTTAGAGGTCCAATTAGACTCTGCAGCGTTTGATGGGTGGAATGGTTCTCCATATCTTTCGATCTGGATAATTTATCGATGGGCTTTACTTTGTTATTGACAGGATATCTTTCTGTGAAAGTTCCTCCTTCATATTAAATGTTTTCTTTTTGTCTTTTGTTTATTAGATGAGTCCGATAAAATGAGGTGTTATGGTATAAACCAAATGATAGAATGGATTCTTAACTACTAAACAAGTTTGATCCTGGGATAACCCTAGTGCTCAAGCATGCAGACAATGATATTCACACCTATTACAATTCTAGTAATAATACATTAACTTGTCGGTATTTCAACAATGACTAAGATACAATTATTGAAAGAAAATACACATGCAATAAGATGAGTGCAATAAAAATAATTTCCTTAGCACTACCATCAATCACACATTAACACAATGATTTGATTTTCATCATTAAGAAAAAAAGACCTACTAAATAGTGAAATGGATAGCTTATCAATAGATTCAGAAACTCTTACTCGTTACAACATCAAATACTGAAATAAAAGTTGGAAGCAATTCCTCCTCAATCCAATCACATAATTCCTTTGATGAAAAACAAAATTTTGTCTCTGGTTCTAAACAGAACTTCTCAATTAAGGTTGCTAAAAAATAGTTCTTTACAATTCTCAAAAAGAGGGTCATTTTCCCAAAACCATCAACCCTTCCTAAAAGTTCAATCCCCCTATTTATAAAGAATCACTCACTAAAAATAGTTGCTACAAGTTTGTGTTAAGTAAAACAAAATATTTCCACGTGACGCTTGATCTCTTTTTTATCTGGAAAACATTTCGTGGTTCTACTAGAGTGGATGACTCTTATCGTATTTTGACCACTTGACAAAGAGATCATCGCATGTGTTAGCATATGGGAATTTGTGTTGGTCCATCGGGGCCGAAAGGGTTTCTTTCACTTCTACTTCTCATTCTCTATATTTGATGACTTTAGTACTTAAACATTGCAGAACTACACGAGCCTTGATTGGATGTTCCATAAAATTTTGTATTTGACCCAGTGTCATGCTTTCCACCTGTGTGATCTCCACTCCCCATGTTAAGTCTTGTTTTGCATGTCATTTGACTATGTCATGCAAGTCGACGAAGTCTTTGTGTGAGCCAAAATATGGGAGGCCAGTGTCTTTCATCTCCCGATTCATCTTTTCCCAGCTTCTTTTTCACTTGACCCACCTCTTCTGTATTTTTTGTTGAGGTTCCTAGTCCATCCTTACCCAGTATTCAGCTTATTTCCTGATCCAGGAGATGTTTCTATCCATCGGCACTCGAATACCATGCTCCTCTACGTCTCGTCCCTTCTGCACTATGTTGATGTAGTCAATTCGTTCTACATCTTGGTATGCCTTTTCATACCATCTCTACACGTCCTTACAGGTTGCCAATGCCATAAGGGTATCTTCTTGATAATTGGCCATACATGCAGTGAAAATATTTTTTTTGCTTGTGAACTTTGCATATGCATCTTGGAACTCACTCTTCATAAAAATTGTAGCCTGCATTGAATCTTGGTTAATATTTTTCCAAGTGGTGCAGATGGTCTAGATCCTTTAGTGCAGCCGCTAGTTCCTTTTCATATCTCTTTGCTTGATCCAACGTGGCATCAGTGATAGTTATCCCTGTGTCGATGAGATCAGAAGAAAGAAATTATTTTAACATCCACAAGGCAAATAATAGCCTATGGGACAGACCGCCTCAGACACTTATTTTTGCATTTCAACCCTTTTCTTGTTCAAATTGATGATGAGCTCTCCCAATTTCTCCATTGTCCCCTCGTTGAATAAATTTTTCCAAGAGCTAGCTTTCAAGATACTTACATAGTTGTCCATGTTGTATTCAAAAGATTCACACTCTAAAATGATTTTTTTTTTGTTTCCACTTTTCTGGAGGTGCAAAAATACACACCCTTTCTTCCCAAGCTTCCTTTGGTCTTTTCCAATGCTCATTTTCACAACAGAGTTAATAGGAATTGGTTCTTAATTGGGAAATAAGTATTTTGGCTCTCCAAGATATATGGGCCCCTATATGGGATTTTTTATGATGATTGTAAGTGGGTTTAAACTCTTCAATATAATATTCTTTCTTTCTCCCTATCTCTTTATCCTAGGTTCTCTTGTGGAACCTATCAATAACAAAATCCTTTATCTTTTTACTATTCCTAGGGAACCTGTTCAAGTGAATATCCCATTTACTAAGAAATTTAATATTTTGCGACATCCACGTCTTCTTTATTTTGCACAATATGTCGTTGAAGACGACCTTAGGCCACCGACCATATTCCATTTGCTCAATTTTTTCAGATATCTTATGAGGTGTACCATAGCAATTGTGTCAATAGGAGCAACCCCCATTTCACTCAGCATGATATCATTAGGAACTAAACTTTTAATTTTAAACCTGTTTGTAATCAAGCATTTTTTAATCTTCTCAATTTGCTTCCACTTTAATTCAGATGTATTGTTGGCCCACACTTCACAACCATAGAGAACCACCGGGATCACTAAAATCCCAAAGAGAGTTTGCATAGTCTTCCAATCCCATAGCTCTACCTCTCTGCACATATTTTGGAAAGCATAGATCGCTTTCCAACCTCCCAAAGTTCTTTTTTTTTTGCAACCTTCCCAACTTAGATTTTTTTTTAAGTCAATTCCGAGGTATTTGTAATCTGCCACTTCTTCAAGAGTGTTTCCTTCAAAGTATAACTTATGTTGATTATGTTTTTGTTTTCTTTTGATAGAGAAAAATACGACTTTCGTCTTGCTAGTATTGACTGAATATTTTCCAGGTCCTAACAAGTTGCCAACTAGGTTTGTCTTTGACCTCAAGTTGGCTCTAAGTTTCAACTATCAAACAAGGTTTTGTTGTTGTTTTATAACAACAAACTGTTCAGTAACTTATTTTTTGTTCTGTTATGATTACATAGGCCATTAAGGTGCTCTAGCATGTATTTTTGTCACACATGCATACCATAATCTCTATAACACACCTATAGATATTTTAGAGCTGAAATAATGTTGTTCTAAACACTAGCATACATGAAAATGAACACAGGTATTTTTTGTCAATATGACCTTGGATAAACCCCCACCCCCCCGAGGAAAAACAGTTTGAGGTGAATGTATATATATATGGTGTTCTTCAAGCATTAAATACAACAAGGAAGATAAATACAAAGGAACCTGATACTTTTCAATCTCCTCACAAGCTTTTCAATGGTTCCTTGGGATATGTGCCCCTAGAAGAGTGTGCCCCCTCCTTCCTTGACTATGCCTAAAGATCCTTGCGACCTTTCTCTTTCCCTTAGTTGATTGAAGAACCCTTACACACAAAATTCCCTTTGCTCATTGAAGAACCCTTGCACACAAAATTCCCTTTGCTCATTGAAGAACCCTTGCACACAAAATTCCCTTTGCATGCACTCTCAACAACCCACAAGTCAGATCGAAGGAAGCTCCACTCCAAATTCTACCTGCTAGCCTTGCGCTCTCCTCCTCAAGTGTTCCCTCCTCCTAGAAAATACACTCAACACAAATAATTAAGGCTCCAACTAGCCTTGCGTCCTCCATGAACATGTTCACCCAAGATTGTTTATCTCTCCTTTGAATTCTCACTTCTCTACTCCTCACCAAACTCTCAAGGTGAACAAGTGAACAATTGAGCCTCTCATTTGCCCTTGTTCCCTCCTTAAGGATGCATAAGGAAACCTAATAAATGAGTGGATGGGATCAACTCATCTCATCCTAATTCAATGGTTGAGATCATCTCAAGTAAATCTCAACTCAAAACCCACTTTACTTAAGTTTCCATAGTTTCACTTTATGTCCCTTAATTCACCCACAAAGTGAATTAATTGTCAAATTAGGATAAAAATGACCAAATTTCACTTTTGACTTAGATCTCCTAATTCAAAGTGAAATTAGACATAAAGTACATGATACAAGGTACAAATTATTTCCCACATGTGTTTATAAGCTCACAAACACAAGGGAACCACTTTCCAAGGTACCCAAATCTCAACACTCCCTCTTACCAAGGAAAGTGCCCTTCACCCCCAATCTCATCCCTGCAGTGGACATGGTTTCCTACTGGAAAATACTTGGTGAGTATGGTATTACCTTGATCAATGAAAGTAGTTTGACATCTCTCTTCTCAATCTATGTGATCTATATATGGAAGTGTCTCTCCGCCTATCCAAGATCACTTAGATCTTGGTATCAAACCAAATATCTCCACCTTGGTCTCCCACCAAGGATTTCTACCTCATGGCATCTCACTAATGCTCACTACTCTTGGCATCTCACCAAGAGTCACTCTCTTGGAATCTCACCAAGAGTATCCCCTCTTGGTATCTCACCAAGAGTATCAGGATCTTGGCATCTCACCAAGATCCTCAACTTGGCCTCTCTCCAAGAAGCTTCCACCTGAGGTGGAACCAAAATCTAATCTACCCGTCTCCATAGCCAAGTGAGGCTCAAGCCTTCGTGATGCCCTGTCACTCCTCCTCATCAATCTCTGATTCTATGAATCCCCTACAACAACTCTCTATCTCAACAACTATGAAACTGAAGTTTTCCTGGGTGGACCAGTCACCCTTGATGATGGTGTCCAAAAAAACTAAGTCAGAGCTCCCTATGAATCACTATTATGAGTCAGTAGGTCCTCCTCAAATATATCACCCCACATTATGTTGGATGGTGTAACGATAGATAAAGTAGTCATGAATGCACACTCTCTCACAAAGTGTTCATCGAAATCAAGCTCCTTTGTTGTCGTTGCTAAAAGATCCTGCAACTTCTTTTTCTTGGGACATTGTCTTGCATAGTGACCCATCTCCCTACAAGCAAAGAATCTCACTGAGCTCATGTATCTCTTTTTTCCACTGCTTCTCTCTCCTCCCTATGGTGGGGCCCCAAACTTGGGACCCTGCCAACCTCCTTGACTGGTCTTCTTCTTTCCCTTTTTCTGAAGAGAAAGATCATCATCACCCTGCATTGTCTATTGTTGTCTAGAAGCCTCTGCTACAAGTCTAGTCTCCTCTTGAACAAAATCATCCCACATCCTCTCCCAAGTGGGCTTGACCTCTATAGAAACAATTCCATGAACGAATGGACCCCATGGTTTGGTGAAGTTGTTTAAGGCTGTCCTCACCATAGAATCTGGGTCCACCACCTCTCCAACGACCCCAAGCTCATCTCTAATCTAGGTGTATCAGCCAAGGAAAGAAGTAATCGACTCATCCTGGAGAATACGAATTCCCCTAAGTCGATCATGCAGAACCATCTTTCAGTTCTCATTAGAGCTCTCATAAATCTTGCATAGAGATGCCCACATATCAAATTCATAAGCTTTCCCAGTCAAGTGGGGATTGATGTGATCCCGCACTACATCACATATCATCCTCTTTTCCTTGGTGTTCCTCTTCCTGAACTCTGCTAACAATACGGGAGCAGTAACAGGGGGAACAGGAACAACCGCCTCAACTATATCCCATAGTTCAAGGCCCTCTAAGAAAAATATGATCATGACCTTCCAAGGTGACTAGTTGTTAGCTCCAACTATTCCATCCTCCACATGCATCTGAGATTCTTACATCACTGTCGAATGCACTCAAACTGATGTTGAAACTGCAAAGGAGTGTTGCCTCACTCCTCTTAGTACAGGTGTGAAAAGAGGAAAACCAACATCGACCTCACTCCTAGAAATATAGGTGTGAAAAGAGGTCGTGAAAAATAAGCCTCACTCCTACCACGTACGTGTGAAAAGAGATTGGCGAAAATGTCCACAAACTTCTCTACAACACTCCACAAAAATATTCCAACTAACTGTCACAAAACACTGTTAATGGTTGTCCACAAAATATTCCCAAAAGATGTCTAAAACAGTCCACTAATATGTTGTCCAAAACTCATCGAAAATAAACCACCAAGCTCTGATACCATGAATATTTTCCAGGTCCTAACAAGATACCAACTACATGTTGGAAGATTGGTTGTTGTCATTGATGTCAACCCTAGTCATGGGTTTTGGACCGCAATATTGTTGAAGGTATTTGGACATGAAGGAAAATGAACATGCATATAAAACACCCATGGATGGATAGTATACATCATGTTGTTTCCGGTGGTATGTGGAACGTCACGTGGATCCTCATG
>CBVK0102120095.1:0-23504 GCA_900067695.1 Picea abies
CTGGAAAAGGTTGACACTTTGAAGAATGTTGCAGATTCATTGACAAAGTCTGTAAGCACAGAAAAGTTATTATGGTGGGTGCGTCAGATTCAACAACTGCATCTGACGATCCCTCGTAGTAGTATCTACGGATTTATAACTGTGTTGGGCGATTTTTTGCTATTTTTAGGAGATTTTGCTATTTTTGGCGGTTTACTAAAAATAATCTCGATTTAGGGATTAGGGTTTTGGTATGTACGGAATACCTAAAAACATTGTATATATTGTATAGTGAATGGTGAAATTCAAGATAATTAATATAAGAAAGGTTTTCCCGATTGAGGGGTTCCGGTATAAAATCTCTGTGCACTCTGTGTATGAGCCTTTGATTAAATTATGTTTTTCTTAAGAATCTATATGCATTGCTTTACTTCACAGGTTTAAAACTTACATGGGGTTATGGGCCCACCATGGTTCCGCTACATATGTGTTATTTTATTTGCATGTGTGTGTGTGGGCACGTCAGATTTGACAACTGTGTTTGATGATCCCTCGTAGTAGTATCTACGGATTCATAACTACGTTGGGTGGTTTTTTGCTATTTTTAGTGGATTTTGCTATTTTTAGCAGTTTACTAAAAATAATCCTGGTTTAGGGATTAGTGTTTTGGTATCTACGGAATACCTAAAAACATTGTTGTATATATTGTATAGTGAATGGTGAAATTTGAGATAATGAATATAATAAAGGTTTTCCCAGTTGAGGGTTTCCAGTATAAAATCTCTATATACTTTGTGTATGAGCCATTGATTAAATTATTTTTTTCTTAAGAATCTATATGCATTGCTTTACTTCACAGGTTTAAAACTTACATGTGGTATCAAAGCTCATTTTTGGCTTCAGAGGGATGCCTTTGTTGTTGAGGGTTTGGCTCGGTCTTGATAGATCAAGTTTATCTTGGGTCTATGATAAACCTGGGTTTAGTGGGAGATTTTGCAATGGTGATTTGAGTGCAGAAAGAGGAATGGTGAGTTCTTATAGAATCGATATAGAGAAGTTAAATGGTAAAAACTTTGAGCCATGGAAGATGAATATGGAGGACCTTCTTGTAGACAAATAACATTGGATTTTTGTGGATCCTAGTACATAGCCTACTGGTACACTGTCGACTAGCACATAGGCTACTAGTACACAACCTACTAGTGCACAAACTACTAGTACACCACCTACTGGTATGTCGAAGGAAGATTGAGAGAAGTTGGAAAAAAGAGAAAGGAGTACTATTCGACTCTACCTCGCAGATTCAACATTGTTGAATGTCTCAGGAGAATCTACAACCAAGGAACCATGGGATAAGTTGGGGAATTTGTATCAATCAAAGTCCCTGGTAAACTAGTTGTTTCTTCGAGAGAAGCTGTATCATCTTAGAATGGAAGATGGAGATTCTATGACAAAACATCTAAATTCCTTTAATGCTCCGGTAAGTAAACTTGGCTCTGTTAATATTACGATTGCAGAAGAAGATAAGTGTATCACTTTGTTATGTTCTTTTCTAGACTCTTGGGATAATATTGCTGTAGCAATAGGTAGTACCACTCAATCTACATTGAAGTATGAGGATGTAGTTGCATCCTTGTTATCTGAAGAGATGAGGCAGAAAAGGATGGATGGTGACAACACAGATTCTTTATTTGTAAGAGGGAGTACCCATGACAGGAACCATGGTAATCGTTCGGGGTGGAGATCTAAATCTATAGGTAGATCTAAGTCTCAAGGAAAATCTTTGAGGAAATGTTGGAAGTGTGGTAAAACAGGGCATTATAAGAAAGATTACAAGTCTTATAAGGTTGAAAAACCAAAGGGATCTAATAGTACCTCTTCCACAGAGGCGAAAACCTCCACTGAAGAAGGAGGTGATGTTTACCTAGCATCTACAAGTACACATGAAGAATGTGATGTATGGTTGATTGACTCAGGTGCGTCATACCATATGACTCCTCAAAGGGAGTGGTTCTCGGAATATTAAAAATATGATGGTGGTGATGTATTCCTAGGAGATGAATCGACAACAAAAATCATAGGACATGGAAGGGTTAAGTTGTTGCTAAAATATGGAAGGATTAAAACTCTCCTTGGGGTTTTTCACATTCCAAAACTTTCCAGGAGCCTAATATCTGTAAGTAATTTGGATGATCCAGGAGAGGATACTATATTTGGAAAGAACACTTACAAGATGGTACTAGGAGTAATGGTGTTGATGAGGGGAGTTCGATGTGGAACTCTGTATAGGTTGTTGCGAAGAACTTATACTAATGGTTGTAATAGTTATGTTGTCCCTGAGCAGAGAAATGAAGGAGACAAGACCAATGCTATCCCAGAAAAGAAGACCATGTTGTGGCATCAAAGATTGGGGCATATTGGAGAAAAGGGCCTTCGAACACTACATGGTAAAGGTATGGTTAAAGGTATGTCTAATTGCACTCTGGATTTTGATTTTTGTGAACGTTGCATATATGGTAAACAAAATCGAGTAAGATTCCCATCTGGTTCTACAAGAGCAAAGGGGATCTTAGATTTGATACATAGTGATGTGTTTGGACCTATTCCTGTTCCATCCCTAGGTAAATCTATACATTATGTTTCATTCATAGATGATTTTTCAAGGAACACATGGATTTATTTTCTTAGAAAGAAATATGAGGTATTTGATAAATTTAAAGAGTTTAGGGCTCCAGTAGAAAATCAGACAGAGAAGAAAATAAAGGTATTGAGAAAAGATAATGGTGGAGAATTGTGCGGAAATGAATTCGAAGAATTCTATAAGAAGTGTGGTATAGTGAGGCAAAAGATTACTCCATACACTCCTCGATAGAATGGAGTTGTAGAAAGGATGAACAGGGCACTGATGGAAAAAGTAAGGAGCATGCTCAGTCGTGCTGGGTTAGGACAAGAATTCTGGGTAGAGGCAGTGGGTACAACATGTTACTTGATCAATCGATCACCTTCATCAATGTTGGATGATAAAACTCCACACGAGGTATGGTCTGGAAAGAAACCCTCTCTTCAACATCTCAGAGTGTTTGGTTTTGATGCTTATGTACATGTTCCAAAATAAAATAGAAGTAATATGGATAAAAGGGATGAAAAGTGTATCTTTATTGGTTATAAAGATGGCATGAAAGGTTATAAGCTTTGGAACCTAGAAAACAAGAAAATTGTTTACAGTCGAGATGTTGTTTTCAGAGAAATAAAAGATGTGGCCAAACAAGAATTCCTACCAACACAAGATGAACCTAAGAAAATAGAGCTTGAGTTGGATGATGCAAAATATGAATCATCTGAAGAAGAGGAAGCAGAATAAGAAGAAGAACCTCATACCCTAGTATTGAGGAGATCAGTGAGAGATAGAAGGAAACTAGAAAGGTATAGTCAACCTGATTTTTGTTCCAATTTTTCTATATCTATTACTGATGATGATCCCAGAACTGTCAGGGAAGTAGTGAATTCAAAGGATAGTAAACTCTGGAAGAAGGCCATGATTGAAGAAATGGATGCCTTGGATAAGAATGAGGCATGTGATATAGTTTAGTTGCCAGCTAGAAGAAAATCAGTTGGTAGCAAATGGTTGTTCAAGAAGAATTTTAATGCACAAGTTAAAGTGGAGAAATACAAAGCTCAGTTAGTGGAAAAAGGTTATTCCCAGGTAGAGGGAATTGGCTTTGGTGAGATTTGTTCTCCTATTGCTAAGTTAACTTCTATTAGATTTCTTTTATCTATTGTTGTTTCTTTTGATCTTGAAGTGGAATAGATGGATGTGAAGACAACATTCCTACATGGGGATCTGGAAGAAGAAATCGATCTGGAAGAAGAAATCTACATGAAGCAACCAGAAGGCTTTGTAGTGAAGGGAAATAAAGAGTTGGTCTGTAATCTAAAGAAGTCACTATATGGTATGAAGAAATCACCTAGGATGTGGTACCAAAAGTTTGACACATACATTCTTGGATTGGGATTTGTAAGAAGCAAGGCTAATCACTGTGTATATTCCAAGTAGTTTGGCAATCACTTCATTTATGTAGTGTTGTATGTTGATGACATGTTGTTGGTAGGAAATACCATGGATGTTATCAAGCAGGTGAAATCATAGCTATCCTCCAAATTTGACATGAAGGATCTCGGTGCTGCTAAATTCATTCTGGGAATGGAGATTAAAAGAGATCGTGCAAACAGGAAACTCTTGTCGAATCAGAGAAAATATGTTGAGACGATATTGCAGAGGTTTAATATGCATGGAAGTAAACTGGTCAAGGTTCATATTCCTATAGGTGTAAATTTATCTGCAGATCAATGTCCCAAGACACAGGAAGAAGAAGAGGACATGTCCCATGTTTCGTATGCCAGTGCAGTTGGCATTTTGATGTATGCAACGGTCTGTACTAGACCAAGCATTGCACATGTAGTGGGAGTTTTGATCAGGTATATGTCAAAACCAGTGAAGGAGCATTGGAAAATAGTAAAGAGGGTCTTCAGGTATCTTCATGGCCCTACCAGTTATGGATTGTGCTACCAAGGAAGACTAGGATTGGACAAAGTGGTGGACATACATGGATTTGTTGATGTAGACTGGGATGGATATTTGGATCACAAAAGATCTATAGGTGGGTATGTGTTTAACCTATTTGGAGGAGAAATCAGTTGAATGAGCAAAAGACAGGTTGTAGTGGGACTCTCAACTAAAGAAGTTGAATACATGGCAACCATTCATACAAGCAAGGAAGCGGTATGGTTACAAAGATTGTGTTCAGGTATTGGGTTGGTACAACATGCAGTGAGATTAGATTATGATAGTCAGAGTGCAATCTTCCTAACAAGGAACCCAAGTTATCATTCGAAGACAAAGGATATTGATGTTTAGTATCACTTTGTGAGAGACATGGTTGAGGAAAAGAAGGTGTTGCTGGAAAAGGTTGACACTTTGAAGAATGTTGAAGATTCATTGACAAAGTCTGTAAGCACATAAAAGTTCTCTTGGTGTAGAGTAACAATGGGCATTTCTGCCCTGGATTTTTGACTATATAATATTGGGACCCCTGTATGCAAAGAAGACAAAAAGTGGGAGAATGTTGGGTATGTGTTATATTCTTTGCATGTGTGTGTGTGGGTGCATCAGATTTGAAAACTGTGTCTGATGATCCCTCATAGTAGTATCTACAGATTTATAACTGCATTGGGTGGGTTTTTTCTATTTTTAGTGGATGTTTTCTATCAAATGGTGGAATCCCATTTGGAATGTGACCTTACCCTTCCATCATTGTTCAGGATCTTCCTTCCAGTGGTTAAACTATATTGAAGGTAACTTGATCTTATACCAATTGTTGATACTGAGAGGGGGATGAATCAGTATCAAGTACAATTTTAAACACTTTTTCAACTTACACTTCAATTAGATTATATATTCATCTTATATCCAACGCGAAATGAATAATATCCAATGAAAAATAAAGAATAGTATAAGAGATACACCAATACGCCATGCACCATATATGATAAGTAATCATAAGTTTTTGTTCAAGAGAATTAATGACTTCCAAGGGAAGTTACAAATTCCAAGTTCAAGGGAGGGTTAAACCTCCAAAGGAAGATACGAGTTCCAAGATCAAGAGAGTGTTAAACCCTCTATCCTTCCCCTTCCTTCCACCAAATAATATATAAGATATAATAAACCTTTACATCAAAATATAACCATCAATAGAATATAGCCATTACACAGAAATATGAACCAGAGATCACCAAGATGTGTCTTCATTAGAACTTCCTCAATCCTTTTCTTAGGTACGCTACTTGTCCTCTTATCAGCCCACGTATGTACACTACTTGTCCTCTTATCATCCCAATTATGTACACTACCTATCATCTTATAATCCTGCGTACACCCTCAAAAAACTATGGTTTCTGCAATTCTGAAACTTCTAGGCCTTTCATACTTCGTCACCTCAGACTTTCTCCACATTGAACTTCATACATACTCCTAGCACAAGTGGAGACCCACTTATTCTAGATCCATCACACTTGCTTGGATGATTATGAGATCTTCTTTGATGTGTATTTATACTCTTCATGACACTGCCTTTTGAAATTAGGTTTGACCTAGAACTTTCTCATTTTGTAATTATTTTATTTAATTATCTTTAGGGTTGACCTATACTTCCTTCTTAAATTCACTTTGTCATCTTCAAAAAATCATTTCTCCTCAACCGTGAGGATCTGCGTGACATGACACCTACCACCAGAAATGGCATGACATATACTATCCATCCACAGCTGTTGTATATTCATCTATATTGTCCTTCATGTCCAAATACCTTCATCAACTATGGGGTCAAAAACCAATGAATTGGGTTGAGATCAATGACAACAACCAATTTTCCAACAAGACACTGAAAATAAAAATATTTTCAAGGTCAAATTACGAGAAATCCGATCTTGATCCCATCTTATTGTAAACATTCCTAATTTGAGAGTAACAGATCCGGTCACACCCTACATTCCTACAGGATGCGATCAATCATGATTTTCAAGAGAGCACGGAACAACCATAAATTTGGGTCATGATCTATAAAAGGATGGTGTATAGTCAAGGGAAAAGTGACATAAATCAGTGTTTCATCCTGCTAACCTCTAGAGAATATCCATTAGGTAATCAGGTGGAAAATAATTGTATAACATATGCCCCCTAAAGTATGAGGTCAAAATAGGTACTTTATGGTCGAAATACTTTACGAACAATAGTTATGGACATTTATGCAAAGGAATATGGGAAAAATATAGCACCAGTCCTGCACAAAGTAGAACATCCCAGAGGTGAGCATACCCATGCTCAGTAATAGAAACTAAGCATAACTGCCAAGAACACTACACTGTGGATCCATGCATGATGCAACTGACTAGATCATGGCCTCGAACTAATACACTATGGATCCATGTAAAAAGTGAGAACATAGACTTGATCAAGTACAAATGTGGATCTATGTCACAATATACAAATTAGTGAGATGGCTTGATGTTCGAGCGATATCCACAGAACTCTTGAATAACTCCATCACAACTTGGAAGGGGATGTTGTAAGGGAATGATGTGGTCCCAACCCAAGGTCTTCATCTCAAACATTGAATGGTATGAATCTATAGCATGTGAATAGATGAGATGATGTCGAGCATGGTAGAAACTATTTTATTACTAGTCATTAACTGATATCATTAATAGACGCTAGGGAATCCACCGATGATGATGATGGACACCAAGATACCTAGTAAAATCTAGCGAGTGTGAAGATATGAGTTGTATTCGAACACTCATAGATGCATTCAACGGGAGCCAATGATGTAAACCCATTGTTGGGAATGTGAGGGAACTTGCCATTGATGTTTGCAAGACCCAAGGTACTAACTAGTTTCTAGATTTTGATCCTAGATAATGATTTGGTGTCGACATGATGAAATCCGTCGAAGGAGGGCCTTGTTGTATCCCCCATCAATTGACATGAAACATACAAAGGTAGATGGTGTAAAACATATAGAATAATTGAATCAAGGATGGTCAAGATAAATGGGTTGAAGAACTGAAATGGCCAACACAACTGAACTTCCCTTGAACAAAATGACATGAAAAATAACTTGACTTGGAAGCATTGAATCAGTAATGACCAAAACACTCACCATGGGAGACTGGAAGAGTGAGTAGTCGGTGGAGTCTAAGAACTCAAGGAGATGGTAGTGATTAAAAGGTAATGGATAAACCAACTGTGGTACATAGATGTAAAACATGCATGTTGTTCAAGGATGACTTGATGGATAGCTTCCATTTGTGAAGATGACTAGACTGAAAACACCTCAAATTTTCCCCCACCATAAATGGTGCGTACCCCTTTGTTTTTTTTCAAGCTTGAGAAGGATAAAAAATTCTCAATATACCTCATCTTTGATGAGTCCCTGATCACATATTTAACGAACCTGACGAAAGAGGTGTTTGATCCCATATGGTTCCTTCAATGTATAATTTTAAGAGTCCAGAGAAGGTAATTTTAGTGGTATTTTCATGTTTATAGAGTCTAAAAATAAATTAAAGAAGACTCCAAAGGTATTATTTTTCATAAATTTAGTCCCCCGATTCTAAAAAAGTATAAAAAAATACAAGGGAGAACTCTTCTAGCCAAGGTTGACTAGAGTATTTCTTTTTTCGTAATTAGTCCATCCGATTCGAAAAAGGGTTAAACTTACACCAAATATACATCCTTTCGAATCCATTTAACGAGTGTGAAAGGAAAAATATCACTCCTTTAGGGAGTTTGAAAAGCACTTAAAGGAGACTCCAAGTTGTACCTTTGTCATGGTTTATTACTAAATGAAAAAAAGGGGTAATAGTAAGTTTGATTGGAGAGAACGAGTGGTTTTCAATGAATTTCCGTGTGCATGGAACATGACTTAAGAAATGTACTGCGAAAAAAAACACGACAAACGATGACCACTCGTAACACAAGTTCTTGTCTAGGGGTGTTGTAAAATGGGAGAAAATAAATGGCTAGTGGTCAAGCATGGTTGTGGTGCAATAAGGAATAGAAGAAAATGGTGATGTAGTAGGAATAAGAAAAAATACAAAAATACTAATAAAGTGTGACCATTTAAACAACAAGAAAAATGTTCAGGAACCTCCCCCCCAAGATATGGCTAGAGAATATATGAACAGAGGAAAACGAGGCTCATTCTTCAAGTCATGGCAGGGATAAAGGAGGGATTTCGGGACTACGAGGAAACATGTCATTGGTACCGAATGACAATAGGGGTACTAACTAGGGATCCCATGAAGGGGAGGCCCTACCGACCTAGTTATGATGTGCAAAAAGAGGGGCTAATGTTTCAATTGGTCGGGCTTGAACCTAAGGCATAGTGCTGGCAGTATGGATGGTTAATAATGAAAAGTGGGAAATGCAGGGTAGAACATATCCCTATATGCCAGTTTGGGAACACGTACCTCAAGTTCAATGGATGTCCCCATCATTGTAATAAAAAATTCCTTGGAATCCTATCAACACATGTAAAGTAGATTCAAAGGTCAAAATGTATAGTGAATCCCAAAAGGAAAATGTTTTTTGATTTTTTGGATATGACGTACACAAATAAAAAGGCACTCACACCACACACCTATGTACAATGAACTACACATATCGATAATTTATGAAAAGTAGAGCCCATTGTTAGACTCAGGACAAGGATATTTTTCATAATCGATGAACTCATGAGCCATTATTGTTACACCTCAAAATTACTCACTTCGATAATGTCACAAGTGTCGTCATTACGAGTGTTGTAAGTGTCACATCTTGTCTACAAGTGTCACATCTTGACTATAAATGTTGCAAGTGTCAAAAAAATAATGCTTCCATCTTGCCTATGTCATTCCCATAATGACATCACGGAGACACTTAAGACACCTTAAAGGATAGTTTGGAAGAAGAAAAGTCACTTGACAAGAAGTACAAGACCTTTTTCATTGAGAAAACCACAAAAAAATTGAATTTTGAAGAGGAGCGCTCCCCTACCCACTATTATGGAGTGTTGTCACACCTTGAGCCTCTACGGGGAGTGTTGGATCACTCTTTACACCCCTTTGGGGGAGCGGTACCCTCTTTTCAGAAGTTTATGGGTTTGTTGAGGCAAATTAGGGAAGAATCCCTCAAATCCTGAAGGTAGTTGGATTCGAATAGATGGTCAAGGCATGATCTTAGGAGATATCCTCAACTGAAGGAGAGGAATCCTCAACTCATCCCAAATATCTCTCAAGTGGTTGGGCCTCTCCAAGGTTATATAAGGAGGCCTTCTCATGGTGAAAGGAAAAATGGAAAATTGAGATTGATACCAAACTTATGATCCTATAAGTGGTATTGACAGAGAATGAAGTGGGAGAATCACATAAAACTTATGATCTCATGAGTGAGATTCCATCAAAGCCATCAGTGGAGATTGATTGAGAAAAGGGGTTGGAAAAGGAGACTTGGAAGAGGCTTATGCACCTTCATTCAAAGGATTGTAAGTAACTTTAGTAGTTCTCATTAATATAATCAATGCTTAGCATGTTTCTTTCAAACTTGTACTTGTTCCATATGAGTTTGTCTATAGTAGATGGATCTAGGATTGAGATAATGTCAGTAGAGTTGGAAGTCCATTGTATATTTATTTTTTTTGCAGGACCTATCAAGGAGCTCAAGATTGAAGCTCAACCTGGACTTTGCAAGGACAAACGTCGTTCATAAGGTACACATCTTTCTCCTTCTCTTTATTTCATTATCTTGATTAGATCTAAAAGGAAGTCAGTTTCCATGTTAAGCACCTTCTGTCTTGGCCTTAGGAGTTTAGAGACCAAGAGGGAATCCACTTGTCCGCAGGGGAATTCACCGTCAACAAAAATTGGCGACTCCACTGGGGAGGAGCTCTGATTTTTGTTTTGATTCCCAAATCTTGTTTTGGACCTTTGCCCACTGATTTGATCTACTCGATATTGTCATGTTGATCCTTAGAATGGTTTGATTGCCTCATTATGTCATCAAGATCACCCTGATTCACTGAATTTCCTTCATTTTTTGAGTTTTTGGACATTTTTCTGAGTTTTTGGAGTAGAGCGCTCCCCCCTTGTTGCTGTCAGAGTGCTAGCACTCCCCTATAGCCTTACACAGAGTGCTAAAACGCCATGGTGCCCCTTATACCAGAGCGCTATCCCCTTTTTTGTGAGAAATTCTCCAAAATTTACATTTTTTGAAGCTATTTTCGGGTTTTGGCATTTGCTCAAGGTCCCATACTGTCAATCCATCTTGATATTGGATTTCAAACACCATTCTTTCTAAGAATTCATAATATCTTTCTTGGATTTTTGACATGTGTCCTTGCTTTGCAACAACTCTTTGTCTTTGTTGACCTAGAGTTAACTTGTTGTTTTCTTATCCTTTATCTGATTGAGTGAAAACTTTTGTGAGGAAATCCAAAGGTCTGTGAACTTTTCATTTGATCTTTGAGGTCAAATTTCCATCATTTCTATTTTGTTTGAGGTTTTTGGTTCTCGTTTGCAATTTGGTTATCTTTGTCCTTCTTGTCTATTTCACGAGGAGAGTGTATTTTTTGTTTTGTGTGAAGTTTGCTTCTAATTGTTTAATCTTGAAGTCTAATTGACATTTAGAAGTATTGCATCTGATTATCATTCACATATAAGGAAAAAGACATATTTTAGTGATTGGTTTGGATATTAAAAGGCATTTCTGAAAGTTTTAGCATTGCATTGGATTTCATTGAGAAACACTTGTATAAGGACATTTCATCTTAGTGTTTGATAGTGAAAACAACTTTCTCTCTTTCCCTTAAATAGCCATTCATCAAAAGACAAGATTTCTTATCATCTTCTTACACATTTGTTTTTGGGATTTGTGTCATCATACCATCAGTTTCATTGTCATGCACCCTTTGAGTAAAGAACAACCATAAAATCAACGCTAATTAAAAATTATCTAGAACATTTTTGTTTTAGGATCTTCCACCAACATTAGGCTAGGATTAGCACTTTGTATTAGGCTGTGAGTACAACTCTCCAAAGTTTTCAAAATAAACATTAGCATCCTGAGATAGGGAGAGTCAAATCCAATTGTCATATAGGCTTTCTGGTATCCCACTCTCACACAGGGGTTACACACGAGGTCACATTCGGGTGAATTATAGATATTATCCCTCTGTGGTTTAACTTTTTGTAGTGGTCGAATCGTATATTGGGTGTCACTTGAGGGTATACCCACGATTATGTGTGGGAGCCTCTTGAGTTGATTTTAGACTTGTTATCCTGCCCATACGTTTGAATCAAACTATTGACTGTACCTGCCCAGGGGCTGAATAAGAGTTGGTGTCTGTAGTTGCCATAATCCTTAGGTACTTAAACGAGGTGACAGTGAAGGGAAGTCTCACTGTACCCGCGACAGACATTGGTCAACCTCACTCAAGCTCCTTGGAGGGTAAATCCACAATTACTGCGTGGAAGCTTGCACCAAGGTGAAAGTCCATTAAGAAGGTCGTCATTGTAACTGTTCCACCATATCCTAGCCCCTTCTTGACTTGGTCACACGATGTTGGATTTCATCACCAACTAGTACGATCATCGAGAGAAGTCTTGTTTGCTTGGTTTTGATTCCTAGATTTTATTAGCGTATGCTATTTATTTTTGTTAGTTGGCCCTATTTTTTTAGCATGTACTGTTATTCTCCAAAATTGAGTCTGTAGACGATAAAGGTATTCGTCGATCATGTAGGATGCAAGGGCTTCCTCCAGAAGGCTACCAACCCTTACCTCCTAACCCTCTAGAAGACAACTACCGTGGAGAGGTAGAAAATCAATTTGACGTTGGAAGTGTTTCTTCTCCTTCGTTAGATAACTTAGAAGGTACTTTGGTTACGGTTGAGAATCCCACTCCACACACTACATCTGTGTGGGTAACCCCTCTCGAACCACTTTTTCTTCGTTTAGACTCCCTTGGGAACGTCATAGATGAAGAGGTCCCACGATTTCCATAGAGAGATTTTACCGAAACATATATGGGATCCACAGAACCAACCTTTGGTGATGAGTATAGGACTCTTGTTCATCCTAGAATTGTAGTAGATACAAATCCCACACCTTCTCATTCTTTATGGAGGACTTCATCAGGATGAGATCTCTATGATAATTTCGAATCCTTTCAACAACCCTTTCATCCTCATGACCTGCCTGGTGAAACAAGACCATCCGATCAAACTATGAATCACCCCATTGATCAGGTCATTAATCCTACTGTTACATTATCACAAGTCCATCCTAATGTTGGACTCATCACCTCTACTCATTCCCAAGGAACTTCAATCCCTACCCCCGCTATTACGAACTTTCACTCTACAGCTCCACATCCTCCACATGATCCTGCTGGGACATCTTTTTACCCGAGAATGCAGACCCTTGCCAACCAAATACAACCAACTGGAGGTAAAACACCATCTAGCAGACCTATCCCTCCTGGAGGACCACCATTCTATGGTGGTCCTACCCCTCCTGGGGGACAACCCCCTTTTAATGCTCCTCCTAGAGGGAAACCTCCCTTTTCCATTCATACCCTGATCGTTAATCCATCGCTGGAAGGGGGGAAACCTTCATTTGCTAGAAACCCTTCACAACCCTGGGGAGTATATTTAGGAGGAACGTTTACCCAACCCCATGTTGGGGGGCATTCATATCATAACCCACAAGGAGGAGTATCAAATCTTGTTCCTTCTAGAACATATTATGGACAACCTTATCTGGACAGCATCCCAAACACCACCTAGGGTTCTCAGGGACAACAACCTTATCCTCCTCATGGGTCTAATGTGTATATGCTTTCAGGATCTACTCCCTACCATCCTCAAGGGAAAAGTGTTTATCCTCCTTATGGGAAAGCAAATAACCCGGCTTATAATGCTCAGAACCCACTGGGTTATCCAAATGTTTCTCATCCTTCATAAAATCCTGCTTATCCTGGCCAGCAACAACCATATGTAGTAGGACCTACTGGTTACAACTATCCACCTAACCCGTTTTATGGTCCTACTGGTGTTCCTATGCCACACCAGTATCATCTGCAAATTAACTGACAACTACCTTTCCTTGCAACATTGGATCTCCCAAACTTGTCTTGGTTAACTAATGATCCTATTTTTCATTCGCCGGTTTCGCCAATCATTCTAGCTAAACTTCCTTTTGATATTCCAAAATTTGATGGAAAATCTGGAGAAGACCCAAATAACCATGTGATGACTTTCCATTTGTGGTGTTCATCAAACTCCCTCATGGATGATTCTGTACGTTTGCATCTTTACCAGCGAACACTTACAGGCTCAGCAACAAAGTGGTGTATTGAACTACCACATGATTCTTTTCATGATTTCAATTCCCTTGCCATCTCTTTCCTCACGCACTTTCAAATACCTATTCTCTACGAGACGGGTACTAAAATCTTGACCTCCCTTCATCAAACTGACATTGTGCATATCTCTGACCATATTCATGAGTGGAGAGGATGACGAAGGATGATCAAGGTAATCATTTCTAACATATTATTGGCATAATGGTTTACTAAATCACTTTTACCCCTAATCGCTCGCGATGTCGCTATGGGTGGCGCGATCACCTAGGAAGAAGCCATTACTCAAGCTCAGTACTTAGATTTGGTTTATTCTCAATCTAGTACTTTGTATGATTTTCTTCTGAATGTTGTTTGAGCTAATACTAATCCATCCAAGACGTCATCTTCATCTCACGCGGACGGTGTTATCAGTTCTGTAAAAAATAAATCTACTTCCCAATCGACCACACTCTCCTCTACCTCCCCCCAAACTCAAATCCCTGAGGTGACTGCATTTCAATCTGCCCCTTCACAACAATTTGGAGGTAAGAAGAAGACAAAGAATAAATAAAAAAA
The DNA here is from genome assembly GCA_900067695.1 of Picea abies. Classification (NCBI taxonomy): domain Eukaryota; kingdom Viridiplantae; phylum Streptophyta; class Pinopsida; order Pinales; family Pinaceae; genus Picea; species Picea abies. Next base: position 14,494 of record CBVK0102120095.1, read on the forward strand.
ACAACCAAAAAATCAATCTCAAACACCTGCTACCGAAAAGAAACCACAACGGAAACTGAAATTCCCATGTATCATTTGTGGTGACGATCACTACACTCAAGACTGTCCACATCACAATGAAGTGGCCAAAATTTTTTAGGGAAATTCACAACCTGTTGTTCTTACTCATCCTTTTCCATAGCAACAATCCATGGTTGCTCAAACCCCCTCTCTTGGGGGTAGTTCTAACCATCCTCATGATGAGGCCTTAATGAGTGCACATATTTATATGTTTAATTGGATCAATTTGAACACTCACTCTAAGACATACAACACACTAGGTAACCATGACAAAGGAAAGGACACTAACGGTACCATTACTTTACCAGATCCATCACCATCCTCCGTTAGTCCTCCATCGAGTTAATCCTCTGTCTGGACCACTTTAGATTGAGAAACCTACATTCGACTCTATCTTACACCCTCCTAAGATCACTATCCACAAAGCTACCTTTAATCCTAGTTCATGTGCCACCCAGAATTACAACATTGTTGAATATTTGGCTCAATCACCGTGTGTTATGTCTGTGTTAGAAGTTCTACAACACTACCCCAGTCAACGTAGAATTCTATTGGCCACTATTGGTGCTATTGATCCTAATTCGTCCAACCATATCATGTTTAACCTGGAAAATTATGCGTCTCGACTCTCCCACCAACTTTCTTTCCAAGTTGATGTTGTTGTTCTTAATCAAAAAATCCACCGAACTATTCTAGATGAGGGAGCCTCAACTTGTGTCATGTCTTTAGCGTGCTGGAAAGGTTTAAAATTACCTGCACTTAAAAAATCCCCAATGATGTTACACGCCTTTGATGGGCGAGGTTTTCATCTCTACAGGATTTTACAGTCCCTGCCCATCCAATTGGGTGGAAAAATTGTCACTGTTGATGTCGAGGTAGTCGATGCTCCCCTCGATTATAACTTGTTACTTGGAAGAAGTTGGTTTTATTCTATGACTGTCGTTGCCTCATCAGGCTTTCGATGTGTACTATTTCCTCATCAGGGAAAAATTTCCACTATTGATCAGTTGGATTTCTGCACGACCGATGCTCGCACTCCTGCTACCAACAATATTCCTTTCTTGGGAGACCACAAGATCATGTATGAAAGCATTGGTGTTGGATTATTGAAATATTCTAGCCTCATGGGTACCTTCCCTACACCACTTCCACCGACTACACATCATATTTCCATTGTCGATATGATTTTGACCGTAGCTTATCAATCTTTGGAATCATCTGACCCTTGGATTGTACCTAGTCTATTGGAATTCGATGCACTTGGTCACACCGTGCCACTTAGTCCAGCCGAAACATCATATGTTTCTATCCAATCCACTTCTCCCTCATCGGATGACCAACATCTATTTTCACCCGATAGTTCCTTGATGCAATCATGGTTAAGTTCCTTATCGTATGTAATCGATTACATTTCCCCAATTTTTCCCTTGGATGAATCTATCATGGAAATGTTGAGCATTGAAGACCTACCTCGGGATGATAACCATCATCGATCCTTTTTTCTTCCTCCTCATGAATAAATTTGGGCATATATACAGTCTATCTCCCCTCCCGATGTCGATTTTCCATTGTCTCCCATGCCTTCGACTTTTGATGATTTGGATCCGGTAGTTGATATGGTGATATATTCGATAGGGATTTTGGAACCTGATCTCCTTATCTCTGTCGTGGCCCTCAACATGTGTTCCTTCCAGAGTGATTTTCTTCCATCTAGTGAAGATCTCTTGGAAGCCATGATCAAGTTTTGTCCCTTGACATGGTATCCTTCCAGAGCGTTATTCTCTTGGAAGCCATGATCAAGAAGTGTCCATGAACATAATTTTTCCTCTTTGTCGCAAGCTCATTAAAAAATGAAACAGAGGCCTTGAGCATAGTTTTCCTCTCTGTAGAAAGCTCATTAAAAAATGAAACAACAATCTAGGGATTGAACTTGGAGCCCTGGGCATAGTTCTTTTTCTGTGTCAAGCTCGTTAAAAAATGAAACAGTCACCGCTCTTGAACCTTATTTTCATCCACTCTTATCCTTTTTCTCCATCTAGTAGAGAAATTGATGACAACCTCAAAGTCGATGAATGAATTGAAGCTTGGAGGGCATGTCTCCATCCTTTGATGATCATTCTGGAGTTAAATCATCAACTTTCAAGTTGGGGGCATACCGATCTTGATCTTTGTTCTTTCTCATGCTCGAAAAAACATGAGAATGTAACCGAGTAGACTTTTATCACTTTTTCGGACTCGCATGGCTATACGAAAAAGAAACCCCTTGGAGTCATCTTTGAGCTCTTTTTAGACTCTCTAAACATGAAAAGATTGTTGAGTGATCTTGCTTCCTTTCCCACTCATTAAGAGGTTTGAAAGGGCGTCTTTCGAGTGATAATTTATCTTTTTTTCGGCCTCGCAAGACTAACATTATGAAAAAGGACAACATTGGAGTCATCTTTAAGTTGTTTTCAAACTCTCTAAATATGAAAAACCACCGATTTTACCTTCTATGGAATCGTTAAACAATCATACATTGAAGGGCCCATATGGATCGAACCCTTACTTCTTTCGGTTCGTTAAACAAAGGGAGAAGGACTTACCGAAGGTGACTCATATCGAGCATGTGTTACCCTCCTCGAGCTTGTTAAATTAAAAAAAGGTACTCATCTATCTGGATGGGGGAAAAATTGAAATAAGCAAGCCAAACAATTTTTGAGAACACTACCAATCTCTCTTATGGTCACCCTTGAACACGACACTTTGTATTTGCACATATTTTAATCCATTGAACCTTTGCACTGAGCCAATCCTCTGAGTTTCATTTACTCCTTTGAGTCACCTGATGAAAGTCACAACATCCACTGCATCATCAAGTGTTGGTCCATGTCATGTTTCTGCTAATGTGCCTCAGTGTTCAAGGGAAGTATCAGCCTCGAGAGTTAGCCATCACAAATATCTTGTTTCAATACCCATGTCAGTCCATGTTCATTTGATCTATCAATTACATCTCTATGTCCATTTTGTGTTGTTGATGGGGGATACATCAAGGCCCTCCTTCGACGAGTCTATTCTTTTTTACTTCAACACATTATCCAAGAACTAGACTTAGAAACTAGTTAGTACCTTGGGACCTACATGCCTCAACGGCAGGCCTCCTTATGTCCGATATTGGGTTTACATCATTGACCTCTATTCAAATGATTCCACAGATGTTTGAATTATTGACATGTAGGTACTAGAGTACTAGAGTACCTTCATTCATTCACATTCGTTGGAATGTACTAGAGTACCTTGGGAATTATTGACATGAATGGTGATCTCCCTCGCTCTTGTTAATGGTTTACATCATTGATCGGTAATCAAGTGGTTTCTACCATGTTCAACATCAGGACATCTATTCACATGGTTAGATTCGTACTACATCGGGATCGGTAAGAAGACCCTGGGTTGAGTCATCACTCTTATGTATACTTTTCCCAGGTTGCGAAGGAGTTCTCTTGAACTATGACACATATACTGTTACATAGATCCACTTTGTAATGGTCGTGCCTATGTCTTGTCATATCGTATATCCACTATGTATTCTTTATGGCTATGACCAGTTCAGGTCATAGGAGTATAGATCCACATTGTATTTGTAGTAGCTATACCATTTTGTCAATATAATTATGGATCTGCAGTGTATTTTATGGCAGCCATACCTAAAAATTCTTTATCACTCAAGCATAGGTATGCCTTCCTTGGGTTTGAAACATGTCATATTATTTGTTTGATGGTTGTGTGTATCTTTTTCCAGTCTCTCTGCATCCATACCCTTGCTCAAAAATTCTACAAAGTACTTCATTCATCATCATCTTCTAACATCATACTTTGGGGGGCAATCTATTACACTTCAAAATTACTCACTTCGATAGTGTCACAAGTGTCATCATTACGAGTGTTGTAAGTGTCACATCTTGTCCGCAAGTGTCGCATCTTGACTATAAGTGTTGCAAGTTTCAAAAAACTTATGTTGCCATCTTGCCTATGTTGTGCCCATAATGACATCATGAAGACACTTAAGACACCTTAAAGGATAGTTTGGAAGAAGAAACATCACTTGGCAAGAAGTACAAGACCTTTTTCATTGAGAAAACCACAAAAAAATGGAATTTTGGAGAGGAGCACTCCCCTACCCACTGTTAGGGAGTGCTGATGCACCCTGAGCCTCTATGGGGAGTGTTGGAGTGCTCTGTACACATCTTTGGGGGAGCACTACCCTCTTTTTATAAGTTTCTGGATTTGTTGAGGCAAATTAGGGAAGAATCCCTCAAATCCTGAAGGTAGTTGGATTCGAATAGATGGTCAAGGCATGATCTTAGGAGAGATCCTCAAATGAAGGAGAGGAATCCTCAACTCATCCCAAAGATATATCAAATGGTTGGGCCTCTCCAAGGTTATATAAGGAGGCCTTCTCATGGTGAAAGGTAGAATGGAAAATTGAGATTGATACCAAACTTATGATCCTATAAGTGGTATTGACAGAGAATGAAGTGGGAGAATCACATAAAACTTATGATATCATGAGTGAGATGCCATCAAATCCATCAATGGATATTGATTGAGCAAAGGGGTTGAATAGGGAGAACTGGAAGAGGCTGTTGCACCTTCATTCAAAAGATTGTAAGTACTTTTACTAGTTCTCATTAATATAATCAATGCTTGGCCTATTTCTTTCAAACTTGTACTTGTTCCATATGAGTTTGTCTGTAGTAGATGGATCTAGGATTGAGCTAATCTCAGTAGAGTAGGAAGTCCATTGTATTTTTGTTTGTTTTGCAGGACCTATCAAGGAGGTCAAGATTGAAGCTCAGATTGGACTTTGCAAGGAAAAATGTTGTTCATAAGGTACATATCTTTCTCCTTCTCTTTCTTTCATTAACTTGATTAGATATAAAAGGAAGTTGGTGTCCATGTTAAGCACCTTTTGTCTTAGCTTTAGGAGTTTAGATACCAACAGGGGGATTCACCTTCAACAATTATCAACATCATATGGCTCACCATGTCGGGGCCATCCCACATAGGAATAAATTTTTGCTTATGAAGATACACAATATGAGTGGTTTCATGAGCTATGGAAGCTCATTGATGGGATACATAAAGTCATGAAGGAAGTACGAAATGTGAATCTTTGATGGAAGGGGTAGCAGAGAATTCATTGGAAAGTTCTTAAAATGAAATCCAAGGAGGAAAAGGGATAAGACTAGGGGTTTCAATGGATGCCCTAGAAAATTCCCCCATTCCCAAGTTGAAACTCATCATGCTGACTCTCTTTGGTTCTAAATTAGGGGGGATGGATTTTGGATGATGCTCATCCTCTCTGGGATTATTAATGGAATCCATGACTTCGAGGATGGCCTCTTATGAAGGTAACTTAGTATCTAGGAAATCATGTAAGTTGAGAGAGTCAACAACTCATATGGGAAGACAAGGTTGATCACACTCCACTTGAGGATGGATTTGTTGACCAATATCAATAGAATCTCATGGGATTGTCAGATCAACAATATCTACTATGATGATCAGAATGTATGCTCCATATGAGTCAACATCCTCAAGATGAGGTGCCACCCAAGGATCAACTGACTAGAGGGATCCACTGGTAGATGAGAAAATCATGTTGATAGGAGTGATATGGGTGGTATTAGGTACAAGAAGTGGGAATGTTCCCATAAGAGATGAACATTTTGAAGATACCTACATTGACACTTTTGTACCCCCTAGAAGAATTTTATATAAAAGACACATTGGTGTTAGGATTAGCTCTCAAATTAGGTGTGCAATCATCAAGTTGGTCGATGGTAAACATTTTTCCTTGATTGGGAAAATGTATGACATGAAATATAGTTGAGGAAACAACATTCATTGCGTAGAGACAAGTGAGACCCAAGAGCTGATTATAGTCGAGCCTGGCATCTACCACTTCAACTTCTACAAAGACAGTCTTTCCCCCAAGCTCAATGGATAGAGAGATGAGAATTCCATGGGGTTTGAAAAAATGTCCATCAAAATATTTTAGGATGGTTTGAGATGTGGTGAGATGAGGAGAACCAAGGGATTTCCAACATGTCAAAGACATAATGCAAGTGGTCCCTCCTTCATCGATCATCATACGAAATATATTCTTGTTAATACAACCAACTATGATTTGCAATGCTAGTTGGTGTGAGAGGCACAACTCACTCTATTCTATGTCAAAGGAAATAATGTTTGACTTTGAAGGGTCAATTCCCCTATGGATGATAACAAGGCTTTCCACTATGAAGGACAACTTTGCAATACTTCAAGTGTTCACATGGCACATGGTTCTTGGGAGAGATATTCCATTATGATATAGTGTTGAGTTTCTCAAGCATTCAGATTGTGGGTAGTCCATCAAACTACCCCTTTTGGAGGGTGGATTGTAGGTTCAAAAGTTGGTTTCTCTAATGTGAGAGGGCCATTGGGTGGTGCAATCGATGGAGGATCCCTAGATGAAGGTTCCCCTTATTGGAATTCATAGTTCTTCTCTCTAGTGGATAGTTCCACCATATATTTAACCATCATGATGTTTGTGGTTGAGGAATTTGCATTTCCCATGGGTGGGGGTGCAAGGAATTTCACTACCATTTGTTGTTGTTATGGGGGGGAGTGGGGATTGGGTAATACCATTGGTTGGGAAGTATACCCCCTTCACTCAAGTTATTGATGAACCTCGACAAGGAGAGGGAAGTCTTTGGTGAAGTGGTCCTCCTTACATACCATGCAAGGATATTTTTCCTTTCTTTTGTATTTCCCCCCAACATCGGGGTCTTAGGTTTCTATACTCTCCTTTTAGTTAAAATATTTTTTGGATTTACCCTTGTTTTTCTTATTACCTCCAGGTTCCTAATATGAAGTGGATTGAACTGCATTTAGCTCAGAGGATTGTGCAGGAGAGAGAGTAGATTTGGTATTTGTACTAGTCTAGGATGAGGCTGGGGTGGAGGCTTGATGGCCTTATTTCCCAATCGATTGGGTCACAGACTGTATTTTCATGGAACCTATCATGCCATCAGCATGGGCTTCCAAGGTTGGATTTGATGGATCATTCAACGATCGAGGAGCATGAGGAATTAGATCATAAAGTGTGTCGGATTGGGAATATACCAATTCCAAATATTGAGCACAGTTGATTTCTTGCTCCTCAGTAACAACACCTCCCATGGTGACATCTCTAGCAATGTGTGGCAGGAGTGACTTAGTAAATCAATCTACCAGGAGTTGGTCCAGAATTGTATCTTTAATCAACCATCACCTGTTAAGAACCAAACATCAATATAGCATATAAAAACTTCAGCAAAAGTACTCAACACCTTGAAAAAGAGATAATTTCAGATAATAAGCCTCTTCAAGGGGGCAACCTCCTTTTACCCCACTTAGATGTTCAAGTACAAGATGATTCAAAATGAAAATGTCTCATTTGTATATATAGGAGACTAGGAGGTATAATGGCCTAAAGCCGACATAATTAAAAGAGATAGCAGAGTCACAGGCCAGCTGGAGCCGTTGCCACAGAGTGCTTGAGAGTGTGATGATTACCTTGGATTGATTGTGCTTCAAGTGTTCACACTTCGTGACACTACGTGTCACGAAGTTGTGAAACGAGTTTCAGTTTCATTTCAATACTACTCTCGGATCAGGGATCCGTTGCTTTTACGTTTCTCTGTCTAAAGACTGTTACAAACATTTTTATTTTGGGATATAAACCCGTGTCATTGCTGAGAACGGGTTACGAAGACTACGATTATCATTACTGTGTTATTTTGCTACTGTTATCAGATTTATGTTGAAGCTATGTTTTAATGGAAATTGTTGTTGCTTATATGTCGACTATACCATGATTTGAATATCGTTTTTTAATGAGTTAATGGAGCATCGATTTACATTGTATTTGCACCGTGTGATTTAGTCGGCTCTGGTCGTTTCCCACAGCGCTTGCGCCGTTTGGTTGGGCCCGCCAAGCTAGTGCACGCCGCTGTTCCATTAGCAAATAGAATTAGTTTGTGTGTGTGTGTGTTGTTACAGTTTAGTTCTGCTTCAATATCGTAGGGTTTGCTTAGCATTATAGAATTGCTTTTGATTTATCATAGTTTCATTTTATCATAGCGTGTGAATGCTTGTGTGTACACTACAGTCTAAAAGCTTCAGAATCGTGCTATTCATTCCCTAACAGACTCGATTTTCAGACCATATCTTTTCCTGTTGGTGAATGCTAAATGCAGTACTGATGCCTGTAGCGTAGCATATGCATATGATTGCTTGGCTTTTTGATTTCTTTTCTTAACTCAGAGTAGTATGCATTTTGCTTGGTTAAACAATAGTTGCGTTGTGTGCTTAGGATAGATAGGTTACAGTTAGAAGGAGCTCCTGGTACCAGTTAGCAGCATTAGATTTTCTTTAACGTTAGATTTGCTTACTGTAGTTAGCATTAGATTTTCTTTTCTGTAGTTAGCATTAGATTTGCTTTAACGTTAGATTTGCTTACTGTAGTTAGCATTAGATTTTCCTTTCTGTAGTTAGCATTAGATTTTCTTTAACATTAGATATGCTTTCTTGTAGATAGCATTAGATTTAATTTCATGTAGATAGCATTAGATTTGTTTTCCTATAGACAACACTAGATTTGTCTTGAATGCCCAGAATGAATGCAGTTCAGACAGTACTCTGTGTATCATGAATTAAATGATAGTGCTGATGGTAGTTGATTAAACAGAGAGTTAGAATGATTTTGTAGAATTACATTTTTGAATAGAGATAGTTGTACCAGTTTCTGAGTAAGATTGTTTTTCTTCTATTTATGATTTCGTAGGAAATGCTCAGTTTTGAGTTAGTCATCAAAATTCAAATTCTTAGAATAGGTGTGTGCTTTATTTTTAGGATAGCATTCGAATAAAAGACTAGACACTTGC
>CBVK0102120179.1:0-16290 GCA_900067695.1 Picea abies
TTTGAGCCAGTTGGAAAAGGTGGGTGGCCACCGATATCCATATGGATCAACAATACCCCACACTCTTCTCTAAAACACCTTCAACTCATGACCTTGAAATCACATAGCCAATTTCCTTTTTCTTCCCTTTCAACATTGTTTGGCTTATTAAATATAGTCTCCCCACAGATGACAACAAAAATCAACAAAACACATAGGAATATAGGCCTATAAATCGTGTTACAATGAACATAGAGTTTGTTGTTCATTGTAACAGCTCTAAAATTTCTACAACATGTTGACAAGAATATATTTGCACCTTCAAACCCCCATAACACTTGTTGAAATGAAAACTGATTAAAAGATGTTGATGCAAGAACATACAATTAGACAATTGGTTGTTAATATCATTGAAGACCCTATAGAGGAAGACATGTAGAACAAAAACTCATAGAGGAAAACTTATGTAACATGTTGGTAAGAACAAAGCCAAATCCACACCTTCAAATGTCATAACAAGATGGACCACATATCTCACTTAAACACCCATGATATTGTATGATTGGCGAAATAAATGAAAATGAACAATGTATGCAACTATTACATGATACAATTGTTACAATAGACAAAATGAATAGTGTGAAAAAAATCATTCTCATAATAATATGTTTATAAATATAATAATAAATTCATGACTTTTCAACTAACCACTTCAACCTCAAGAAGCAACAAAAAATTATTTGAAATAAAAAGTTGTATTTTTTTATTTTTTGGTAATTTAGCTACTTGTATATTAACAAGTATAGAAAAAAGTACACTCTTGCCATGTTATCTCTCAAACCTCTAAAGATTTTGCCTATGTTGGTATTTAATAATAACATATTTGATTGTAATATTAGTGTATATATCTAGCCTATGTGATCCAAATATAACACTAGGAAGATAATAAAGTTCTTTTTTCTTTAATTTTCTTCACTTTTACATTTCACATATAGAATGCAGGATGCGGAGAATCATGTTTCTCTTTCTCCCCTTGGTTGAGTTCCTACATTCTCACATTGCCACCTCTAGTGTGACGTGTGAAGCTAAGTTTCCAAGTTGTTCTTCCCTTATATGCATTTCTGCATTCCGCATGTGGAATTCTAACTATAATATTGTTGCTCTTTCTCCACATTGCTACATCATTGCCTTAAACCCTCTAGTAGTGTCCCTATCACCCCATCTGAGGGTGTCATGTTTGAGCTCTGAATATTCATACAATCTTCCCTTAAAGTACTTAAAGACATATCATCCAATGAGACCTCTAAGTCCCAAACCTCATAGTTCACACCCCCATTGGCTAGTCTCTTAGTGAGATGATTTACTTTGTGCTTAACATGGATAGGTATAATCATATGTATTTGGTTGATGGTTTGAAGTATCAACTCCCATCCCAAGGTCAACCTACAACTACTTGTTAGTTTATCTAATATGTTCTCATTCAACAATCTCTTGAGAGTATTCACAAGGATGAGTAAGTATCCTTATACAATCAACCATTTGTATCCCTAGGTTAATGTGCAATCCACTTTCCATAGTCATTAATTCCATCAAATTATTTGTGTCAGCCCCAAACAACTTTTCATATATTCTTGTAATTTTTCTTGAGTAATATATGAATACTCCTCCTATGCCTAATAATCCAAGAAGACCCTTTCAAGATCCATCAAAATTGAGTTCGATAAAGGCCCGACGTGTTATAGATACCAATATTTTGGTGATCTTGCATGAGGGGAGGGATATGGGGTTCTTTCTCCAAAGCTTCTCTAGTCTATTTATGAGTTGACTAGGATTATTTACACCTAAGGTTTGTATTTTTTGTCATCTTCTGGATAGGAAGAGAATTTCACTAATTATTTGATATGTGGGCATATTTCCTTCCATAATTCCTCCCCATCCCTCCCTCTATATTTAAATATTCATTTGTTCCTTTCTTTACAAATTCCCTAAAGGATGAATCCAGGAAACAGGTGCCAAACTTTATTTAAGATCAGGCTCTTAAAGGGAGAACACCTCCATTCTTTTATATTTTTTGAGATTTCATTCCTCCTGTGATTCGACTACTTGAAGTTCATTGCTCCTCTATCCCACAAGAAATCCACTCAATGGCTATGATTAAATAGATGCCCTAGTGTTTCCTATTCCAATTTACACATTTGGCATACTGATGGTACCTCAAATCCTCTTTTTTGAAATCTGTCTCATGTTAATACCTTTCTAATGGATATAATCTAGAGGAAAGTAGATATTTTGGCCACAACTTAGGGTTCCATATCTATTTCCAAAGTTCCTCTTTTTCTAAAGAGTTATGACTTGCTTCCATGGCATAGGCATCCTTGATTGAAAATGTCACTTCTTCTTTCTTACCCCATCTAAAGATGCCTTGTTAAGCCCTGGACAAAGCCCCATGTTAACTATAAAACCCCTTATTAAGCCCTAGATATTGAATTATTACATTTCTAGTGTTAAGTTTATATGTAGGCTAGAACCATTCATTGTACCCTTTCATTATAATTGTACCCTTTGTCTCCTATATATATACCAAAGAGACCTAGTCTTAGGATCATCTCATATCATCTTGTACATTGAATATATTGTAAAAGGAGGTTTCCCCATCGAAGATGACTGCTATTCATTTAATTGTAATCATTCTCAAGGCATTGGTTCATAACATTTGGTATCAAAGCATTGATCCTAGGGTTTTGCTTCTTCAAACGAGTCATCTTGTAATTTTTGCTATAACTTTTTTTATAGGATGCTTTAGATAGATACATTTGGAGGTTACTTGGAGACACATCCAACTACTTCTTTTAAAAATTTCAAATCTTGTTTCGGTATACTTTCAAAGATATATCCTATGGAAGATAGGGTTTTTGACTCATCTTAAAATCAGTTTTAAACGAGTCATCTTGGGATTTTTTCTATATCTTTTTTATGGGAAGTTTCAGACAACAAAATTTTTTGGATAGTGAAGAAAGATAGAAAATAATAGGTGGTAAAAATTTTAGGATCTACTTTATTACTTTTTCGAAGATAACCCTTGTGGAAGTTAGGGTTTGTGACTAGTCTTGAAATTAGTCTCAAATGAGCCATCTTTTTATTGTCTCTATAAAAACATTTTAGAGAAGTTTTGGACAACAAAATTTTTAGAATCTTGAGGAGACACGGCAAATTACCTACGAAATTTTTTTCAAAATTTATATCATTACACTTTGTGAGATACATCTTGTGGAAGTTGGGGATTTTTACTAATCCTGAAATTAGTCTTAAGAAAGTCATTTTAGTATTTGTGCTATAACTTTTTATCAATGAAGGTTCAAATTGTGAAATTTCTAGGAGTTTAAGAAGTCATATCAGAGTACTATAAGCCAAAATTTCAGACTCGGAAGGGTTGAAATTTCATAGATATATTAGGACAAAGTTCATCCATCTAGACATACTCCAAATTAAGGGTTTGAAAGGTATGTAACTTACAATTGACATAACTTTTGATTGGAAGATCTGTTTTTGATGATTCCAAATTTGTGATAAAGAGGAGAATTATTATTTTCTCACATGTCTCCAAAGGTTCCACCTGTTAGCACTCTATAAATTTTGTCCAGCTAAATAGAAAAATGATAGAGGTAACTGTTTCAACCTACTTTAGAGCTGAGGCACTAGCCTGCTCAACTCAGAGAGGGCTCTCTCATTACACTTGATATATCTATGGAAATTGGTGGCTAGATTTGGTTTGTTTTGGGGGGGTTTCGTAAAATGTTGAAGAAATGAAGATAGCATTTGGGCTATGGAATCAGAAAAGAACAATGCATCAACAAATCATGGAAACTATCAAGAGGAAAAGGCTAAATGAGGTGATGAGTTTGAGTTTATATTTGAAATTTTGCATGGCATCAGAGGAAAAAGAAACACATAACTTCATCAAAGCATTTCAAAAAATGAATTTTGGACAAGCTAGGAAGAAACACGCACAATCTAAATCACTTAAACCAAGAGCATCAAATGATGAATTCTAGGCTTTTACTTCTCCAATTTAGACAGATGAAAGTGTAAATGAAATAAAAGATTACAGGAAACACATACTATGAAAGAACACAAGACTCTTATCATCGCCAGCTAGAATATTTTCATAAACAGTCCAAAATCTGCTTCTTCATTTATATATTCATTCAAGCCCCAAAGTTCACAAAATCTTCCTGCACAGAGGGCAGGCTCCCCTTTTCTCCATCCTTTTCTATATCCTAGAGATAATATATATATATATATATATATATATAATATATATATAAGAGAGAGAGAGGAACTTCTCGTAGAAATCAAAACGTTCAGATTTCCCCATAATTCTAAGAATAGAGATAAGTTACAAAAAGGAATAAAAAATATCATATTTTAAAGGGGCCGTTAAGAATAGGTCTGTCATATCTAGGTCCCCTTTCTTCAAACACCATCTGTCCAAAATTTGTTGAGATGTACTTATTCCCACCTAAAAATCATTTCAGCTTGGTGATTTCCTCCTTTAGAGTCTCCAACCAAACCGGTTGGTTTTGCCCAACGCTTTCGACCGTTTCGGCTGTGATTTTTGTCTTCTATCATTTGCTCCATTTCTTTTTCACAGCTGGCCTGTTGATGATTAGGTCTCTCATGACGGGATTTAACCTGACTTCTGATCCTGGGTCTGTAGCAGGTTCCGTGTGAAATTTAGTTGCCAATATACATGCAACTTCCCTTTCAGTTTTACTCATAGATAAAAATCACCCTATTACTCGAATGACCTGCTTGACCGACTATGGCTTGATTGGCTTTGTCCATCTAATCCCAATTTCATGGACACCAAGATGTTCTTTCGGAGATTAAAGAACTAATAAAACCTGAGATTACTTCATTTATGGATGAGATGATACCTCCATACTTGAAACTTGATGGTTATAGAGCTCCAATCATGAATTTCTGACAGGATTTACGGTAAGTACGTTGATTTTCCATGCTTGGCCAATCCATTTTGAATGATTGGCCTTTGAGTTCGTTATCCGGCGACATTCACCTGACATCATACGGTCGCAAAGTACCGAACAAGTGTAGTGGGATGATTGTGACTAGTCGTCACCTGCCTCGCGAGTGTTTTATTTGACGTATTGTAACATGTGACATTGTGGCCTTTGAAACAATGGTTTTAGGCAAACCGCCTTTCACCTCGATGTATCTCTGGAAGTGTTGCACATCCACTTTAAAAACCACAATGGTTTTCCCCGGTCTGCCTTTGCATTGTTAAGTCCTGTGCAAGTTCACTGCCCGATATGGGTCTCAACCATTGATCTAGGCCGCTTTACAATCAATGGTATGTCAAGTCCAACCTCTCATGCCTCCGCTATACTCGCCCACATACCACCAGACATGTCCCGGATCTCCAAATTAAGCTCTGTCTCTACATCGTGTCAGTCTTTTGCTAATTTTAATCATTCAAATTTCAGGCATGATTATTATGACAATAACATAGGCTCCAAATGGGGATGTTATCCTCCCTGTGAGGTAGCAAAGAACTTGTAGACCTGGTGCCTGATCCATTGGGCCGATCCCAAAACATGTGCGTGTACCCTGCTCCTACGATATCACTAGTGTCTGTTGAAGTCTAAACTCTGCACACTGCTCTCAACTAGATATTGAACATTGAATATACTATTGAAACTGACTGTACACAATACTGGAAATATAAACTGAAAAATGCTTGTCCAACAAGCTTATTTGTACGCTCCTACCTACCCTAAAATGATGAAATAAATACTCAATCAAGTGAAATCAAAATGCCAATGCAACCATGCAATCATTTTATCCACTATCCATCTACTTTGCACAAGCTTAATCCAGATCCATCTTACTGCTAATCCATTCAGCATTACATCCATAAATCCAAATCTCAAAAAATTAAAGACATTTGTATTGTTCATTTCTTCAAATAATATTGTGAATGGATCTTCTAAAACACGTGTAAAACAATCATCGCGTTTTACTCCTCCCATTGTATTTTTGTTTTTAGGTGATTCAACTCGTTGATCTTTAAAAATTTGACAGAGTTGTTGAGAATTCTGGTAGTAGGGATTTCCTGAGTCATAAAGCGACCATGGCTGGAGAACATCATCTGGCATGAAAAGATTTGGTGCAGACACGGATTCGTTGTAATCTATTGTTGTTGGTAGATTCTGATCGTAAACATTTCCCATATAATGTGTCTCGAGATCCTGAACCATATGAAAGCATGACTTCTTTTCGGGAATCGATATAGAAGGGTAAGATTCTTCCACTAGGGTTTCCCCGTTGTTTAGAGTTTTCATATGTGAAATTTCAAAATCTTCATCCATATCTAGGTTGTTCATAAATATGATCACTACTTCATTTTCAAGGGAAGAAAGTCAACCTTGAAATACCTTGTCTTGCTGGTAATATTGTTGAACATCTATATTAGTTCTAGGAGAAAGGAAAAGACCTTTGATAAAAATTTCTTGATCGGCTTCTTCTTTAATCTGATGGTTAAGCTCAGATTGGAATTCTGAATTGAAATATCCTTCCAAGTAATGATTTTGCAATGCATGTGAGTGTAGTTGGTGTTCTTTAATTATGAAAACCTTTTCATGTAAAACAATACTACTGTGACAATAGTCAGAACTCCCTATTTTTTCTAAAATTTCATGATTTTCTCTTAACCATTCAAAGGAAGAAAAACATAAGGGGAGAGAGTTCTTATCTATAAGCCCTCTCTTTCTTCACTTTCAATGCCATGCTTGAACGTTCTCTGATTTGAAATGCTACAGACATTTTGTTTTAATAATTCGAACGAGGGAAAACACGATGGTAAGGTTATGAAACCTTCTTCATTTTTTTTAGTATCATCATAGGTACCCTTTTCCAACTCTTTGGGTTTCTGGATATGCTCGCTTTTAGCTTTGTCTTCGATCAATGACTGTATTTTTAAATCTACAAAGCCTTCCTCAAAACAAAGAACAGGGTCATCCAGCGCCTGAGAAGAGTGTTCCAATATCTTGTCAATCTGTTTTGTTGGTTTGGTGTGACTTTGCATCAGTACAAATTTGTTTGCCTCAACAATGATCTGAGAATTTTCTTTCAACAATTGGAATGTAGCAAAGCACAAGGGTAGAGAATTCTCTTCAGCTGGTCTGATATTTTGCTCCTCACTGTATTGCTGAAAAATAAGGTCTTCAACATCACGATCATCCTCGTATTTGTCATATACAGGCAAATCAACATCATATGCGACGTCATCTAACAAGAACAGACTAGGGACATCAATCTGCTCTTCAACAAACTGGTTTTCAAACTCATCCTTTTGATTGTCTACGATAGAATATATAAAATAATCATCCCCTTGCTTATCGCGGGATGGCTCAGAAGCTAAAACAACACCTCTTCTTTCAACAGGTGGAATATAAATTGTCTCAGGATCATTTGCATTGGAAACTGCAAGAGGACCTATAGTATTTTCAAATCTATGCTTAGGATCCCAATCCACCTCTTTCTGTTCATATTCACTTTCATGTTCTTTAGCATCTAACTCTTCATTTTGGATCTGTTTACATGCTTGGATGTTGTGTTGAATATCTTGGGCATCATTAAACATTTGTTGCAAGGACTTAGGTCTTCTTTCCATTAGGAGGAAAGACAAATCTTGATGAAGAGTTGTGGTATAATGGAACATATCAGCTGCTTCAGTGGGTTGAATCTCTTCAAGCAATTTGTAGTAAATACTGGAAAACATTATACTGAATATAGAGATAGTTTCGTTGCTCTGCCATTTCAAGTCATAGAACTCTGCAAGTTGTAGATCCAAAGATTTATTCTTGCCCCAAAACTTTAAGAAAACATTCTTCAATTCCTCCCATGAGCTAATTGTATCTGGCTGCAAATGTCTAAACCAGTCTTTGGTGTCCCCCTTCAAATATTGAGAGAAAACCCTCATACATACATCATCGTGGTCAATCTCAAACAAATCTATAAAAATTCTCAAACCCTTGGATGTGTTTTTCAGCTGAGATGGCATCAAGTTCCCCATCAAACACAAGTAGATACTCATAGTATTTTGGAAGAAAATTGTGGAGAACTTGGCATAGTCTCAAGGGTCTGTATATATGTTGGGTTTTGGAGGGTGTTGGAGCGAGTACAAGAGGGTAAATATTGGCTTTGGCTTCATGGGGCTCATTAACTTGGTCATGGTCATCACATGGCCCAGGTGGAAATTTTTTATCAAAATTAGTGATACAGTGGGGATGTGCATGTGCAACTTTAAAAGGAGTATAAACAATTTCAAGATTCTCATGATCATCATTAGAATGCAACAAGTAAAGAAAAAATTTATTGGCATGTTCAAGGAAAAAGCAGAGGCAACCTATAACAAACAATAAAATGCCTTGGAAAAAATCCAATTTTAAGTACTTGTTTTCTTCCATCGTGTCTTTTCATACCTTTGTCAAGGGATCACGTTTTCTAGTGGAGTCTCTAAACTACATTTGGAATATGAATGAAGTTTCCAACAATGTTTTGGGATCTGGATTCTGCATTATGAGTGGATTCGCCATTGATGTTTTGGAAGCTGGATTCTTCATTGAGAGTGGAGTCGCCATAGATGTTTGACATTTTCTGGATTCTTCTACCAGTGGAATCACCTTCAAACTATTCTTATGATATGTGGAGTCTCCAGAGCAGAAATACAACCAATATGTGCCTAAGTGTTTGTTTCTCTCAGACCTTAGAACTCAATCATGTCGTTCTTCCCAGGGAAAATTTTCTAATTTCATCCCCAACAATGGTGCCAGAATGTTAGCACTCTGTAAATTTTGTCTGGTTGAATAGACAAATGACAGAGGTAACTGTTTCAACCTACTTTAGAGCTGAGGCACTAGCCTTCTCAACTCAGAGAGGGCTCTCTCATGTCACTTGATATATCTATGGAAATTGGTGGCTAGATTTGGTTTGTTTTTGGGGGGTTTCGTAAAATTGCTGAAGAAATGAAGATAGCATTTAGGCTATGGAGTCAGAAAAGAACAATGCATCGACAAAACATGGAGACTATCAAGAGGAAAAGGCTAAATGAGGCGATGATTCTGATTTTATATTTGAAATTTTTCATGGCATCAAAGGAAAAAGAAACACATAACTTCATCAAAGCATTTCAAAAAATGAATTATGGACAAGCTAGGAAGAAACACACACAATCTAAATCGCTTAAACCGAGAGAATCAAACAATGAATTATGGGATTTTACTTCTCCAATTTAGACAGATGAAAGTGTAAATGAAATAAAATATTATAGGAAACACATACTATGAAAGAACACAAGACTCTTATCACCGCCAGTTAGAATCTTTTCATAAACAGTCCAAAATCTGCTTCTGCATTTATATATTCATTCAAGCCCCAAAGTTCACAAAATCTTCCTGCAAAGAGGAAAGGCTCCCCTTTTCTCTATCCTTTTATATATCCTAGAGATAATATATAGAGAGAGTAACTTCTCGTAGAATTCAAAACGTTCAGACTTCCCCATAATTCTAAGAATAGAGATAAGTTACAAAAAGGAATAACGATTATCATATTTTAAAGGGGCCATTAAGAACAGGTCTGTCATATCTGGGTCCCCTTTCTTTGAACACCATCTGTCCAAAATTTGTTGAGATGTACTTATTCCCACCTGAAAATCATTTTAGCTTGGTGATTTCCTCCTTTAGAGTGTCCAACTAGACCAGTCGGTTTTCCCCAACGCTTTCGACCGTTTCAGCTATGATTTATGTCTTCTATCGTTTGATCTGTTTCTTTTTCACAGCTGGCCTGTTGATGATTAGGTATCTCATGATGGGATTTAACTTGACTTTTGATCCTGGGTCTATAGTAGGTTCCGTGTGAAATTTAGTTGCCAATATACGTGCAACTGCCCTTTCATTTTTACTCATAGATAAAATCGCCCTATTACTCGAATGACCTGCTTGACTGGCTATGACTTGATTGGATTTGTCCATCTATTCCCAATTTCATGGAAACCAAGATTTTCTTTCAGATATTAAAGAACTAATCAAACTTGAAATTACTTCGTTTATGGATGAGATGATACCTCCATACTTGAAACTCGATGGTTATAGAGTTCCAATCATGAATTTCTGACAGGATTTATGATTAGTACGTTGATTTTCCATGCTTGGCCAATCCATTTCGAATGATTGGCTTTCGAGTTCGTTATCTGATGGCCTTCACCTGACATCATACAGTCGCGAAGTACCGAATGAGTGTAGTGGGATGATTGTGACTAGTCGTCACCTGCCCCACGAGTGTTTCATTTGATGTATTGGAACATGTGACATTGGGGCCTTTGCAACAATGGTTTTAGGCAAACCACCTTTCACCTCGATGTATCTATGGAAGCATCATGCATCCACTTTAAAAACCACAATGGTTTTCCCCGATATGCCTTCCCATAGTTGAGTCTCGTGAAAGTTCACTGCCCGATATGGGTCTCAACCATTGATCTAGGCTACTTTACAATCGATGGCCTATCGAGTCCAACCTCTCGTGCCTCCTCTATACTCGCCCATATACCACCAGACATGTCTTGGATCTCCAAATTAAGATCTGTCTCTACATCACGTCAGTCTTCTGCTAATTTTAATCATTCAAATTTTGGGCATGATTATTATGGCGATAACACCACCAAAATTTATTTCACCAATTGAACCTCTAGATATTTCAATCATGACTCAAGAAGAAAGAGAAGAAATCTTTCACCAGATTGGAAGGTGGAAAAGAATATGGATGGGTGGAAAATAAGATGGATGAGGTGGAAAATAAGATGGATGAAAATAGGAAAGAGATGGAAAAAATATGGATGAAAATAGGGAGCATATGGAAAAGAAGATGTTGGAATTGCAAAATTCAATGTCTTCCATGATCTTACATGCTTTATATGAGAGACTCCCTAAAGGAGATACCAAAATGCAATGAATTCATGAAAATGTAGAAGAAATAAATATTAAATCCCAAAATCATGATTATTCATCACTTCAAGATCCACATTATCAAGGTTTCAATGTGACACCAAGGAACTACTTCATTCCAAATATCAATATGAGGACGTTTGATGGTAAATATCATATACCATGGATATTCCAGATGGAGAAATACTTTGATCTACACCAAGTGCCAAGCTTACAAATGGTACCTATTGCATCCTTATCTTAGAAAATAATCAATTGTTTTGTGTCAATTGCTTTGTGAAAGAAAAAAGAATTATATTGTTTCTTGGTCCATTTTTACGGATGAATTGATATCACATTATGGGGATATTAAGAGAAATACATTCTTTAGTCAATTGATAAATATTTGGCAAAAAAATCCAATTACATAGCACATTCAACAATTCCAAAAGCTTAGTCTCAAGGTAAAGAAAATTCTTGGGGATAATTTGTTAGATCTCTTTACAGGAACTTTAAAGTAGAACATTCAACATGAGGTGCATATTTTCAAACCTAAATACCTAGAGCAATCTTTCAATATGGAAAGGAAAGTGGAAAACAAAAATATGGCTACTAGAAGGGTGACCACTAGAAACTATAGAGAGCACCATGTTCCCTCTCCCAACCTCACTCAACCGATAAGGTTGACACCTCAACAAATGGATGAAATACGAGCAAAAGGATTATGTTTCAATTGTGACAACAAGTACAATCAAGGACATAAATGTGGTGAGAAGAAATTATTCTACATAGACTGTGAAGAGGAAGAAGATCAAGAATTGGAACCATCACAAGATCTATATCTAGAAGAGACTACTACAATGATATCTTGTCATGCATTGGCGAACATCAGTACTCCACAAAACCTCAAGATACAAGGATACATCAAAAAGAAAAAGGTAAAAATGTTGCTTGGTTATGGTAGTACCCATAACTTCATCAATTATGTTATGAGGAAAATCACTCTATGGCATGGGGTAAACCACAACAGACGGAATGACTGCGGAAATCAAATCTAATATCAAGTATATTATATAAATTAAAATTCTAACAAGATAAGATAAAGAGCCTACCTCATCTAGATGTTTGATCAAGACCATCGTTGACCAGGAAACTTAATGCTTTATACCTGTAACTTGTCCTCAACAACCAAGATACGCAAGCATATGGTGATAATATATAAATTTATCACATACAATAGCATAATCCATTAACATTCATAATAAATACATACATGGAATAATAATTTAAATATTTGCAAGATATCAATTGAACAAAAAAAGAGTATTTCTATTAAAATATGATCAACAAAAGTGTATAAGTGACAAACTTTTTTGTTGGCATGTCTTGGAACCGAGAAACTAAGTCCCTTCCAACTGGGCCTCCACCACTTCAGTCCTCCACCAAAGGTAATATCATATAAGAGAGACAATGAGGTTCTCCATCAAAGAGGGGAGATCTTGGGGGCTGAACAATGTGTTCAGACTTTAAAGGACAAAGAGATGCAGACTCAATGTGAAGTGAAAATTTCTCCAGAGTATCTTTGCACTCAAAAGTTGAATTATCTCCTCCTCCACGATTTGGATATGGCCCATTTTATAGCCTTGAAATGGAACTGAAGGGATGAATCTGAACGTTTCTAGTATATGGAAGGTCAAGGATCATGGATCTCGTGACGTGACATGGAAACCCGACACAATTTTTAATTTTGACCACCAAACCCGATGTACGCGGGTTATAGTGGTACAACCTATGTATACGCATGTTGTATAACTGGTAGGGCGTGTATATGTTGAAAAAATAAGATTTTTAGCTCTGGGAAGTGAAAAAGGGGACTTCAAGTCTGCATAGGGAAATGGAAAGGCCTTCGGAGCAAGTTGCATGGGGTGAGGCAAAATATTGTTATAATAGATTCCCCCTAATGTGTGAGGTCAGAGGAGTATCTGCAATGGGTGAAATACATTATAATTCCCAGAAGTGGAGTAATAGAGACCCAACTGGATGAACTAGTTGCTCATGAGAATATAACAATCCATAATGACTTTGTACACATGGATGCCAATTTGAATTACAATGCAAATCCATGTTGAAATATACCAAACAATTGTTCATGGCCATGAATAGGCAATACAAAGTAGACACATGTCATAGGCAGTCGTAGTCACAAACAAGGCCTAGTGAAAACCAGTCTCAAAATCAATCTAAAGATATATGTATACAACAGAGTACAATCTAATATCCCATGATTATTGAAGTCATATAGGTACTGGTCCAATGAATGATAGCAACAACTCAGGAAAGTTGTGACCATAAACTGTTGTCTTCAAGTCTTCTACACGATCCGCCAAAGGTGAAATTCTACATCATGTGAATAGAGGAGTTGAGGTCAAACATAATGAGACTTCTTTTGATTACCGATCATTAAGGTATACCGTTAAAAAACATGAGACAACCTACTGATAATGAAATTAGGTATCAAGGCACCGAGTACATTCTTACAAGTGTGAATAAAGGTGTTGAGGTCGAACACTTGAAGAATCCATCGATCAGGAGACATTGATGTATTCCCAACTGTCGATGGGGAGAGAACTTGCCATTGATGATTGCAAGCCTCTAGGTACTCATATGACTCTAGGTCTCATTTCCAGAATAGATGAGTTGAATTTGATGGAAGGAGACCCATTGAAAGGAGAGCATTAAGGAATCTCTCATCAGTCAACATAAGGTACAAAGCAATAGCTTGATGATTTGGAGGAACTCGGACGAATATGATGTTCATGAACCAATGACCATGTGCATCTTTCACATGCATCAGATGCAATTAGTGCACGAAAAAGACCCTCTGCATAGCAGTCAATAAGGAAAATTGTTAACAAAGGTGAGGAAACCACCAATAAGGATAATGGAATCCAAGACACTGTACGAATCTCAATGTATGAATGGATTTCTTGTCGTCGAACACAAGGGAAACCCCCCAGTCAGTGACCAATGAGGAGATGTCAAATGTTGGGTTTAAGGTTGCCTACCCATAATTAAAGTAGGACCAGAGTGCATGGTAGGACTACAACTTCATGTAACTCTGAGACACACTAAGGGTATGGTCGACATGAAAAGTCAAGAGTTCTGAGAAATGGTCAACATAGGCTTATAGACAACCTTTGAACAATAGCATGAGACATATGGAGGACTCTGACAACATAGACTTGAGAATGAAACTTTGTGATGTAGGAGGCACCAATAAAACTCTCCATAGGGACTGGAAGAGTAACCAATCAAAGGAGTAAACTCTAAGTAACCAGATCGGCTTCCTAAGGTCGTGCTAAACCCAAACTTTGGATGACAAGTGGACTCAAAATTTTTTGCTATGTTCAAAGGCGACATGACTGCTGCTGATATGAGATAATATTAATTTCCCACCTGTATTTTTTTTTTTCATAAGCAAATGAATGCTATAATACAATGGAGGAAACAAGTGTCGCGAGTAAGCAACTAGTTCCAATAGTGGATGATCCGAAAAGGAATTCTCGAAATGACTATGGTTGAGTTTTTAACTTAGCATGTATTTATTAACCATTGGAAAACTTTAATGAAAGAGCGAGAAAATAAAATGCATTATACAGCCATAGACATATATGTAAATCTGAAATGCAACAAAGAACAGCAAACCATAATGCTCAGAGGTTGATAACGGAGTTCGGCAACTGTGCCTACGTCTCCGGGCCTTGTCTCAATGAGGGAGGCTGTTTGATTTCCTTTTAGAAAGTTTATTAGTACATCATCTTACAATTGCCGATTGGCTTCTAGACTGATCTGGTCTTGTTCGCCATGATCTCTAGAATCTCGCACAACTTACGGCACCTGAAACGGATATACCGAACTCTCAGAAATCATCCGACAGCATCTCTACCTCAACAGCTTTCCTGCCTCAACTGGCCTTGACCTGGCTTTGCCTCAGCATCCCTGCTCTCCAAAACCGTCAAAAAGCTTCCAAAGCATTCCCAAATGGCTCAACATAGCCTTGGTTAAATAGTTGGGAAAGTTGGTTGCAATCTCCAACTTCCTCCCAAGGATTAGGCTTTGAAAAAGCCCAATAACTCCCAAAATAGAGTTAATTACATTAAAATAATCACAAATTGGTTTTAAAAACCACTTTTGAACTATATATTAGTTATAAAAGGCCTTTAGCCCCTTTTGCCTGGGCGCGCCCCCCTTAAGCGGTCATATGGGCATATATATATGGCCAAGCGCTAGCCCTTTGGGCTAGCACTGGCCTTCTAGCCCTCGCGCACCAGCATAGGGTCACATGGTATAAAACCCGAAACCATGGCTAACCATACCATAACCGGTTATATAACCGTGGCAACTTATTCCAACCATGCGCAACTGTTATAATAACCGCGCGTGTGTTCGTTGGTTTAAACCCGCTCCCGTTGATACTCCCGCCGGGTCACATACATCGCGCCAACCGTAATACAACCGATGGCTATATAGGACCATGGGTCGGGGCTTAGCCCCGACCCGACCGCCGACCATATATTACATAGTGTAAGTTTAAATATAATTAAACATGTTTACATTACAAGTAATATCCGATAGGCTAACGGTCAGCGGAGGTTTACAAAAGCTTTGGCACAAAAAGAAGGTCACCGGTTCGAATCCGGTCCTCGACTCAAAAATTTTGAACCCACAACAAATTAGACAAATACCGGGGTGCCACGTGGCACCTGCTGATTGGGCCACGTGGCACCTTATCATTCGCCTGAACAGTGCCACGTGTCGCAATGTGATTCGCCCACGTCAGCACTTGACACGTCAATTTCCGTACGCCACGTCAACTGCCACGTCAGAAGCCGTACGACACGTCAGCCGCCACGTCACTCGAGCCACGTCATCTGCTGACGTCATCCGTGCCACGTGTCACCCTGTGAGTGGTGACACGTGTCACTCCAGGATTGGTCCAAGTACGCACCGAAAATGCCAAAACTGCCTGCCACGTGTCGCCCTCCGGTGCTGCCACGTGTCCTGTACGGACCTGCCACGTCATCGTACGGACCTGCCACGTGTCGTCCCCTGGTGCTGCCACGTCACCTGTACGGACCTGCCACGTGTCGTCTCCTGATGCTGCCACGTCACTGTACGGACGCTGCCACGTCAGCTGTACGGACTGGCACGTGCCTGTACGGACTGTACGGACAGGTACAGTCAGCAAAGTCAAAATTTTGCCTGTTTGGCTCGGCGGACAGAATGCGATATCTTCCTCATACGGACTCCG
>CBVK0102120241.1:0-10989 GCA_900067695.1 Picea abies
TGGTTGAAAATCATACCTTCTATTTCCACCACTGAAGCTTGGTGGTCAGTTTGATTATTATCCAAGGCTGCATAAATATGTGGCACACTCCTTGCCACATCATTGACTATGGTAGCTTCCTAAAGGTTATAAATTTTCTGACTATTCTATTGTCGGTGTGGACAGTCTCTCAGGAGATTCTCTTCTCCACAACCCTAGCATTTCAGAGGTTCTCTCTTTGGGTTATCAGTCTTCATTGGTATAGGTCCAGAAGTTTTATTCCCATTTGATGATGGAAAGTTCTGTTGGAGTACACTCCAGGCTGGATAGTTCATTCTGGGGTTCTTCTAAAATCTCAAACCACCCTTATGTTTCCAGTTTTCACGAGACTCTGCCTGATGTCCATATTGTTCATGACAATATGTTGCTTTTTGAATAGTGTCTTCTAAGGTCTTTGGCTCGTCGAATTCGATTCGGTTCCAGTATTCCTTGGGTATCCCACTGATGAAGTGTTGCGCCTTCTCCTTCTCTGCTTTGATGTAGGGTACATATCTCAATATGTCGAGGAATTTATTGACATATTCCTCTATAGTGAGTTGTCCCAGTTTGAGTTCATAAAACTCTTTAGCCTTCTCGTCGAAATACCTTTCCGATAAATACTTCTTCTGGAAGTACTTTTCAAACTATTTCCAAGATAGGTCCTCCTCACGGACCCCTTTCATATTCTTAAGATCTTCCCACCAGATGGAATCTTTTCCGTTCAGCTTGAAAGTGGCCACTCGGGCCTTCAAATTTTCTGAAAAGTCATGGACTCTGAAATATTTCTTTAGTCCAAGTAGCCAGGCCTCGACTTCCTCTCCCTTCTTTATCTCACCGTCGAAGGAGGGCGGTTTGGCCTTTTTGAATTCCTCAAATTTATGACCCTTGGAAGTCTTTTGCTTCTTTTGTTTTCTTCGAGAATAGGAACTGGTCCTGCTGCTAGAAGAGCCTTCTGAATCGCCAGCTTCCTTCTCAGTGGAATCGTCTGGCACTGGTACTTTACCTCTAGGGTGGACCTTTCTTGAGATGCTTCTCTCAGTATGGCCACTGACACGACCATGATTCTGCATCTCAGGTTCATGCTGCATTTGTCGTTGTAGGTCAGATAAGCTCTGTAGTAAAACTGCATTAATTTCAGTTTGCTTTTCTTGTTCTTTCATCATCCTTTCATTGTCGCTCTTGCAGCTTTGCAGTTCAACCATGAGACTCCTCACAGTCTCGGCTAGGTCTAGAGGGGTTCCTATTGCTCTTCTTTCGTCAGACTCTTCATCTCTATTGTGGGAGCCTTCTCCCACCTCTTGGTGAGTCACCATACTATGTGTCTGTAGATTCCCGCGGTTGATCGTCCGCTTGAGTGAAAAGACAAACATTGGTTATTAGTCAAGAGTTAAATACATTTTTATAATTTGCGCATAATTTATAACTCTTTCACATGCATACACAACTGGCTTCTCATTTTCCAAGTTTTTAATCCTAGACAAGAGAGTTAAGTTAGGGGGTTACTCCTCATAGGAGTGCTTCGAATGGAGCTTATGTGCAACTCATTGATGAGCCCAATCAGGCCGAGTGTTGTAACCATGCTTTGATACCAATTTGTCACACACCCACTATGGTATAATAAAAAAAATTTCCTTTTCCTCAAGGGATAGAATCTTCGAAGTTCATGAATTCTCCCAAGTTTCCTTCCAAAGGAGATCAATGGCTGTACGCCTCCCCTGATTCGATGGTCCAGATTTCCTTTGGGACTTATCTTTGACACTTTTCACTGCTCGCAACCTCACAAGTTGAAGCATCGAGCTCTCATGCTCTTTTTCTCTGAAATCCCGAGAAGCAAAAGTCAGCAATAGTTGACTTCCTCTTTGCACTTCTCGCAACTCACCACTTCACGAGTTGTAGCATCAAATCTTGGCACCTCTCCTTCACAAACCCCCGAGAAGTGATATTTATTATCCTTCTCACGTTTCTCGCTACTCGAGACTTCACAAGTCCAAGGGTTGAGCTCTCAGGCTCTTATCCCATGAATCCCTGAGATGCGAGAAGTCAACAGAACATTGACCCCCTTCTCCAGGTGACTCGTGTCCACCCGTCAATCACGCAGCCCCACCAGGAAATGTTGCCAAGTATTCTCTCTCACTCGGCTCTCGGTAGTTCACTACTCAGGAAGTCGTAAACAACTCCTTTCAACCTCCGAACTCATGAACCCCCGACACGCGATGTATCAAGACGCCAGATCCCACGACTGTCCTTCCTCTTGGATCAACAGCCTGGAACATATCGCGATCTCGTGACTTGGGACTTCGTGACTCCAAAAGTCAGGTCTTCTACCTTTAAACTTATGAATCCCCGATATGCAAAATGGACAGATCTCTGCCACCTGTCCTCCAACATGGACGGTCCTAATGCCTTTGGGACTTTTGGGATGTAGTTGAGTTCACTCTTCTACCTAATTAAAGTATTAGATCGATGGCTTATAGGGCTCCAATGGGTCCCTGGGATCTACGGTCCACGATCCTCTCGCGACTTCACTATTCGTGAGGTCAAGAGACTTCCTCTTTTGACTCCCGATGTTTGAATCCACGATAGGGAGGGTCTCGCGACGCGTGTCCTCCTGCAGGTGGGTGGCTCAGATATATTTCACCTTGTCATGATTTCTAAGGTTGAGTAATCTGACTCTCATCCTCCAGATCCCCAAGCTCCCGAATGCTTTATTTCTAACAACCTCGTGTAATTCTCGACAGATCCAATGGCTGTCGGTTGTTTAGACCAAGATCTGATGGTTCAAACTTGTCTCTCCATTGTGTTGTTCCTAAGCTGCCTAGACACAAATCCACAGTCTAGATTCTTTCATGGACCTTGGGGGATCTACGATCCTGACTTCTTCGCTACTCGCGAAAAGAGAGAAAAAAAAAGGGTTAAGGCATTTTACGCCCTCATTTATTCCTTCGATTTAACGGTCATGAATGACCGCAAATCTCCCGATAGGATATCATCCATTGATCAATACTTATTCTTCGAATCCTCAAGGAATTCTGCAACTTCTGCACCTCTGCAAAGTCCTTGCACATAAAGTGCTACCTCTTCTAAGCTTCTCAAAAAGGGTGTCTCTATGGGGAGATTTATCCAGGGTATCACCCGAGATGGATAAGGGTATAGGTTTCCCGAGAAATGGATTGAATTTTGAATTGATTCAATGTGTCTATATACATATAAATCTATTTATAGACATGATCCATATGTGGCCCTTTCATCATAAGCATGCAACCACCATTTCAAAATCAAAACACTACACTATCAGTCTTATACTCAGACCATTTATAAAACTGCACAGACTATGAGCATATATGTCAGCATATGAATTTCAAGGTGCAAGATGTAAAACACTTATCAGAACTAATAGTAGAAATGAGTGCAACTACTGAGAGGGGTGCTCGTTTCCACCCAACCGTAAGCTCAGCGACTCCCAACGGATTTACCACTAGCCACCCCCAAGCTGAGACCACAATGTTGTGAGACTGTGTCTCCATTTTCCAGTGACCAGGAGAAAAGGTTGCAATCCTTCCTCTCTGCTATCACTCACTCTGCGTGTTGCTAGATTTCTCCCCTCGCGTCTGCCCCCTAATGAATTCTACCCCATGCCTTACTCTCTTGCGAGGTTGTGTGTGGAACGATTACCCTCACGTTGGTCAGGACTGACAGCTCTATGGATAGGCGGTTCACCTCCCCATCCCTCATTAAGCCATCTGCCTACCAACCTGCGAGTCATTTAACTCAGGGCCAGTGAGCCACTTTTGGTTCTTCGGGCCAGTGGAGTCCAAATACGGTATTAATTCTCAATGGAAGTTAATGCCACCTTTCCAGGTGCCTTTCACCACCATCGTGGTCTCTTTTTCTGCACATCCCCTCTCAGCAGTCCTACAATAAAATTCATAATGTTATTCACATTCATTGACCTTTTCCTCAATGTCCATTTACATCACATATTCACATTTATGAGTTTTCCATAGTTCTTGGCCAGTCCAGTTATATTTTTACAAACTGGGGGAAACAGGGTGTTACACCCATCCATGACCCCACTGACATCCCTGGAAAAGACAACCGACTTGGCTAAATCCATGAAAAATATGAACCTGCAAGAAATAGAGATCAGCAGGCTCAAAAAGGAGATTGAGAACCTTCAAGAACTAAAATCTTCCTTTCAAATCAGCCTCTCCAAGGAAAAGCAAGTGACAGATAAGCTCAATCAAGAGTTATAACAACTCTGGAAGAAAACAGTGGCAGGAAAAACTTTGGCCGAAGTTAAAGAAAGTTTATCGACAGACATCACCAAGTCCATGAACAAGATATGGCCCATGATACAGATCATGTTTGAGCAGAATGAATTGGTGCAAAGAAGCAAACAAGCCATTGAGAAGATCAGATCAGAATTGGGAGAGATGCCAACACAGGCTAACGAGATCATCAAGTTCCTTAATTCTAAGACCAGGGAGGAGCTGGAAGAGCTGGAAATCGAAGACAAAATAGAGACCATCCTTGAGGTCAAAAGAGTTATGACCAAGAGAGGTTTAATGCTTCAGTTGGAAGAAAAGGTTCAGGCCATGGACGTAGGGGTACAAATATTTTTTGGTAAGATTGAGGCTCTACAGAAGAAAGGTCTTCCTAGTCTGAAGGTGATCAATGACAAATTGATGACACTCCTAGACTATAAAAAGAGACTAGTCATTGTGGCTAAGGACAGCTCCAAGTTTTCAGGAATTCAAGGCAGCATCACTGACAAGGCATTTCTAGATGCACTTCAGTGAGATATTAGTATTTAGCATGAGATTCAATACATCTTTGTCACCAAACCTACCTTCGCCAAGTACACAGAAATGGATGAAGTGTATCGAAGGCTACTCAAAGTCAACGTGCCTAGTCATCTTCGATGAGAAGAACTCTATGATCTGATCGAGTAGCAGACAAGCTATCCTAGCCCAGTCATTTGTCCAGTCAGATGAGGTCATGCAAAGGCCTCATCAATGACCCACCTAGAAATCAACATGCAGTTATAACACATCATCAAGCAGTTCCTAGATTTTTGTAATTTGTTAAGTTAGTTAGGCTAAAAATAGATTTAGCACATCCTGGTCATTGATGATAGCATCGTTCATAATTTTGAGTTATAAACACTTCATCTTTCAAAGTATTGAGGGTTGTTGATCTTCACACCCTGCAAGCTATCAGACTGTAATATTTTTGAAGAGATCTTCCAGTAATACAAAGAGACACTTTTACAGGATTCTTGCATGTATTCACTGGTGATGTTGTTCTTTCTAATTTAAATGTTATTCTCACTTTGTTATCATTCTGGTTTCTAAATCTAATCTTTGGAAGTAACGAACGTTGCAGGATTTATCTTGTATACCCTGTTTCTGACTCAAAGATTTAAGTGTTTATCTTCTCATTTTACGATAAAGAAATTCTTAATTGCTTCTTTGTTGTAATTTTCTTTCTCATGTTTTCTGCTATTCCTCATTTATGCTACTAAGAATCCAGTGATTATATTATCTCACTCTGTGAAAGGTTCCTTTGTTTTTTTTTTTTGTTCAGATTTCATCCTTATGACACGGACCCCATAGCCCACTAGATGTGTAAACTATCTCAATCAACTCAACAAACACTATGACACAAAATCAACTTATCAATTTATCTAGCCTAATATTTAAAAATTTGAAACATATTTAAATCATAGAGAGATCCCTCTCTAAAGTTGGAAGGGCTAGATCCCAGCTTCAAAAGCAGTTGGATAAAGTTACCTCTCATAGATTTCTTCTTCCGAACAACCTCTAGGAAATTTACAGAGCACTAACAGATGGAACACACAACTTTGGGTAAGTTAACTAAACCTTTCGGCCATGCATAGCCAAAAATTTGACCAAATACCTAGCTTCTTCTAGCCTATAAAAGAAGGGTTAGGGGTCCCATTTGGAAGAGGAGAATCATAGTAAAGAAACTATACCCGATTGTGCATTCCCTTTGTCCCAACCTTTAGCCATCCTTGTGCAAAGATAAGTATAGAGAAAAGAAGTTGGAGGACAGTTGAAGAGGATCCCAAGACCAGGTTCATGGAGCAGTGGTCGACTTCATCATTGTAAGTTGATTTATTGAAGTGAATAATAAAGAAGTATTTTTCCCATCCCACCATATGAGGTTTTCATGGTTTATTGCGTACATATTGATTAAATATATAACCCATTAATATGTAGATCAAATGCATGTGGAGTTATTTTTTTGTCTTGTGTGAATGTAGGTCAGCCTTGGGAGGAGAGTTGCAGTCAAAGAGCAACCAAGCATGAAGAAGGATCGATATCAAACACCCAAAATAAGGTATGCTCACTTAATCTTCTTAACTACGTATTTTCTTAAGAATAATGGGGATTAGGTCTAGGATGATGGTAGAAAGTAGGAATCTTTAGGTCTTTTCTGCATGCATGATAAAACCCTAAGTGCTAGTCCATAAAGGGATTTCCCACTCACAACAGAATTGGTGACCATATTGGGGAATCTCTAGGGTTTCTGGGAATATTTTTTGGGTATTCTTAAAAATTGGTTTCATTCCTTGTTTTTAAAGTTTCTTCAAAAGTCGGAGCTAACAGAGATTTTGGTATTCCATACTAGTTATCTCTGTTTCTTTGCTTGACTACAATTTTTTTCTTCTCTGAGACCCATAGAGGTACACGTGGCCTGTATAAGGTTTGCATGCATGTACTCGTGCCCTACCTTCTCATAGCCCACGTGTACACACTAGCTAAGGAATTTTCAGTAGCGTGTATGATTCTAGAAAATTTCTTTTAGAGAGGTAGTCATCCTCTCCCCTGTCATAAATAGTCCTTCTCAGGGGTTTTCTAGAACTCTTTCTAGCCTTTGTTGTTTGTAGTCTATATCTTAGGTTTCACCTCAAATTGGTTTTTTCTATGAAGTTTTCCTTGGATTGTTTTCTTTTTTCTATTAAAGTAAGTGTCTAAGTCTTCAAGAGATCCTAGTTCTCAGTACCAGTGGTCTCTGCCTGGGCTGGATTGCTTGGCCTTTCATTTGTATCAAAGTTTTAGATATGCACGCGGCCTGTGTAAGGCCAACACGCGTGTACATGCGCTCTGACTTTACACAGCTCGCGTGCACACGCTTGCTGTTGAATTGTTAGCAATGTGCTTGTGGAGAAAAAATTTCTTGAAGGTGATGTAGTCATCCTTTCCTTTGACAAGAGTTATACCTCTCAGGTTTTTGGGTCTCTGTCATAGAGGTCTGTAACTTAGGTTTGATCACAACAATAGCTTTCTTTTTCATTAAGAAGTTTTCCTCAAAATTTTCTTTTATAGGGTTTTTAGACAAGTGTGAGAGTCCAATTTTAATTTTCTTATGTGTGATTTTTAAAGTGACTCTTTGCGATTTGTGCTTTAGGCCAAAAGTTTTCTTGGTTTTGACTTCTTGATATTTTTTCCTTTTTTCTTTGTGAGTATTCAAATAAAAAAAAAACTTTTATTTCTTTGTATGATTAAAAAGTGTTGTTTTGCATTAGTAACTAGGGAAAAGTATTTTCTTTCATAAGTTCTTGACGGTTTACTTAGATCATAAGTAGCTTGTAGTCGAGTGAAATCCTACTTTGAGTTTGTTGTTCAAAGATCTTAGAAATTTTTTCAGTTTGAAAAGTTGTTTAATATTTAAGTTAAGTGAAGGTATTTTGTTTCCATATTTCTGTTTATTTTTCTTTCGTCTTTCAAAAATCACTAGTTTCACTTTCATAGCCTTTGACTTAAGAAAATCCATAAAAAGTAATGGTAAATCTAAAATCCATTAGACTTTTTATGTTTGTAGGGTCAACCAACTAGTTTAGGGTTAGGGCCTTGAATTAGGTTGGAGAGGAAACTCTTCAAGGACATTAAAATCAAACATTGGAGTCTAAGTTAGGGAGTGTCAAATTCCAGTATCGTGAAAGTTATCTGGGACCCCCCTCTAACACAGGGGCTAAAAATGAGGTCGCGTGCAAAAAGGTAGCGGAGATAACCCCTCCAAAGCTAGACCAATCGTAGTGGAGAACACATATAGAGGGCTTGTCTTGGGATTCCGTCGATTACATTTTCCAAGGAGCTTCGTGGGTCTTGAATCCATTCAAGGTCCTCAGTTGTCTTCCAGACCACTTTCCTTCGATACCCTGCTCATTGTGGTCTACCCAATTTTGACTGTACCCACCTAGTGATTGTTCACGCACTGGCAACCTAGTTGCCTATCTTTTTAGAGATATACACAGGTGACTGCGAGGGTATACTGCGGTACCTAGGACATACATTAGGCCACTCTTTCCAGAGTATACCTGGAGGGTTCTTCTGTGTTCGAGTTTCACTTGCACCAGTATGTTTCTCTAGTGTTGGTTGTTGTAACTATTCTTCCAATTAGTTTAGTGTTTGCTTGTTTTATCTTGGAGGGACCTTTTTAGTGTGTGTTGTTTTTTGAACGAATAGAAATCCCTAGGGTGTCTTTGATCTTCTCACACAGTGGAGGATCATGAGCTCCGTTGGTCATGAAGGATTCTGGGCCTATCACTGGTTACATTGGAGCCACCTCCACCACCACTAAGGCGAAAGCTAGACCAACAAGGTTCTTTTGAAGTGACCGGGTCACAAGAAATTGTACTCGACCAACATCCATAGGAAACGACCATTTTAGACTTTGGAGAAAAAGATCTTGGTCCATATAAAACTCCAACCACTGATCTTTCGGCACCCATCATCGTACTGATTCACCCTTACGAGTACCAGACTGTGTCGCACACAGAAATGGAAACAAATGTTGTCACTCCTTCTGGGACTTTTTCAATTCCCACTATGGTTGTCACCACAGGAGACTTTCCACCTTCTAACCCATCGTCATTGATCCAAGCCACCATGGTCTCGACCGACTCTACCTCAAACAGTGGTCCGATCCCGTCTATGGCAGCGGCCATAACCCCTTTCACACCAAGTGCGACAGGACCTCCATTCTCATATGGGATGCCTAGCTCAGGTACAAGTCCTATACTTTCCTACTCCACTTCACAGACTTTAGGTCTTGGGGTAGGGAGCTATAACACTCCTATTAAAGGCCACATGGGGGGCACTTCAACTCCTTTTAATGATTTTCCTTACGGGGGAGGTCATATACCTCCTTGATCCCCTTCGCTTGGTGGCACCCACCAACAATCCGTCGGGCCACCTACACACCATAGTTTATTTGGAGCAGGGATTCAAGGACCACCTTTGAATAATATGTCAGCAGGTTTGACATTGTTTTCTTTGTTCGGTGCATTTGGTAACAATGCTTTCTCATCAGCTGATTTCCCAACTGGGGGCAATCCTGGTTATGAACAACCTATTCCTATGTAGGGTATTATTCCTGCACGGGGGGCAAACCCAAGACCTTCTTCTGCATCAGGGCCTTGGAATTCTTGGCAGGGATCAGTTCCCTTGTCAGGAATGTCGATCTAGGGAAATTATTTTCACAACCAATGGAACCCCGTACAAGGTACTATGTCTATCCCCATGGGATAGGCATGGGGCAACCCTTCCCAAAGTCCTCCAAATGTAATGCACGCCCAACCGTCTACGTCCTATTTTTGGAATCATTTGATGATGTCTCCTCACATGCAAAGTCTGTATGCTGGTCATAGCCATGGTTTTTACCAGAACCTAGGCCAGTAGCCAAACTTTTCCTGGCAACCTGGTGCAAGTCAAACTCCAAGTCCCTTTTTCCATGGTTATCACTAACAACCCAAAATACCTTTCTTGGCAACTTTGCAATTTCCAAACTTGACGAGGTTGTTAAATGACCCTATCTATCATGATCCACGTTGGCCCCCTATGCCAACGAATTTGCTTTCAGACATACCAAATCTTGAAGCCAAGCCTAATGAATATCCAAGAGATCATGTGACCACCTTCCATATTTGGTGCTCATCTAACTCATTGAAAGATGACTCCATACATTTGTGATTGTTTCAATGTACTCTCATTAGGAGTGCCATGAAATGGTACATTGAGCTTGACCACTCAGGATACTCTTCCTTTAGTGAATTGGCAATGGCTTTCCTAAACCATTTCCAATTACCTGTGAGATACAACGCTGGCACAAAATTGCTGGCCAATTTTATACAGACAAAAGTGGACCATATCTCTGATCACATCTAAGAATGGAGATGTCAGAAGAGTTTAATTAAGGTGCCAGTCCCACCAGCATTCCTTCTCAAGTGGTTCCTAAAGTCTTTGGTCCCACAGTTATCCAAAGATGTCGCAACGTCGGGAATATTTTTTGAAGAAGACACTATCATGATAGCTCAACAGCTTGAGATAATATATTCGCAGTCCAGTTTATTATACGAGATCTTGCCAGATGCACTATGCTCAATACTTGATAAAACTAGATAGAGAGTTGGACCACATGCCGATGGTATTGTTGGTTCAGCACAAACAAAGCTCGCTGAGCAACTGACGAAGAAATTGCAACAATTGTCTATACAACACACAACGGCCATCCAAACTACTATTTTGGCTGGTCCCCCTACCCAAACATCGGATGTACACACAGTGCAATCGACAAATCCAAAGGCCACCCAACAGCCTAAAGGAAAGAAAAAAAAAACGTAAGAAGGGTAGGGGGGATAAGAAACCCACTGATAATGTTGGTAGAGGCACCACTTAGAAACAGAAGGCGAGGTACCCATGCAACATGTGTGCGGAAGACCACCCAACCCACCAATGTCCTTGGCTTGCAGAGGCCCAAAAGTTTGTGACACAGAAACAGCCTGTTGTGTTAACCAATCCATTTCAACATGAGCAAAACCTAACCCAAGCCTCTACAAGTGTGGAAGGGGGCAATCAAGGACCCTCTCCATCTTCTAACAAGTGAGATCGGAAGAGCGGTTCAGCAGGAATGCCGAGACCGATCTCGTATGCCGTCTTCTGCTTG
>CBVK0102127263.1:0-11397 GCA_900067695.1 Picea abies
TTCTTTAGACCATTGCAAATTATTAAATCTTGAGAACTATAGAGCTTGATTAATTTAGTACCAAACAAATTATCGATCAGGTATTCAGAGTTTCTTTTGTAACTATTAGCTAAAACAAGGTCCTCATCTAGCTAAAGAGGATTAGGGTTGGAGTCATTACTTAAAATAATAGCTTGATTGGTTACGATTCTAGTATTAAAGTCTCCTAGCAAGAGGATACTACCTTAATTTTTCATATTGTAGATATCTTTCTCTAAGATTTTGTAGGGACAATTCTTATCTAGATTGTTTTTTGAATAAAAAGTAGCATTAATAGGTGCAAAATAGAATATTTCTATATAAATCTTCTTAGTGTTAATATCATATATCTCCATCCATATGTACTAATTGAGAGGATATTTCTTATGAAGTTGGATGTGAGGAGAGATGTTCACTTTTATTTAACATGCTATGCCTCCAATCCCTCTACGAGAGGACTTATTGTTCCGTGTGGAACACAAAAAAAATCCTTCAATACTAGGGACCTTACATTCTTCATGCTCCCAAGTTTCAATCAAGAGAACAATGTCAATGTGACTCGAGATCCAACTTAGTATAGGACCTTTACTCCATGGAAAACCACAACAATTCCAAAAGATGATCCAGAGTGTACCAAATTGTTATTTATTGTTATATTTTTGGTCTCTATATCTAATAATAGACTTTCGATTTTGAATAATTGTCCATTTCCCTTCCTTCATGGCTTCTTTCACCTTTTGCATTTCCTTCCTTCATTCAGCTTGGTCCTCTGGAATGAGGTCTTCATTGATAAATATTCTTGACCCTTTTAAGCTTAGAGCTTTGCTAAGTATGCCATATTTATGGTCAATATAGATTACCTTAACCCAGATAAACCTATCTTTATGTTCAATTATTTTTCTCAATCTCTTTGCTTCTATGAGGAAAGTTGTCTCCATTTGTGATTTATTTTTAATTCTTCCTTGACTACTATAAGGGTGTCCTCTTCTTTTTGGTATTTTACACCAAAATTTAAGAGGTTCAAGACTCTTTTGTTACGTTCATGGTCTAATTCTATGAACTTGTTCATTTCTTCTTTGATGAGTTTTATATCCAACTTCGTTCCAAAGGATGTATATTCAAATTGCTAATTATCCTTTCTTCTAGCTCTATAATCTTATCCCCGATATTATGATTTTTTACGACCTCTACCTCTTGGGTTGATTGTTTTTTTCCTTGGCTTTGTTTTTCTATTTCTTGTAATCTAGCCTTCATTTTGTGCAACTCACTCTCCAACCCTAAAATTATATTTTATGTCATTGTCTCAATCTTGTCTTCAAAGGATTTAAATTGATTATGAAACATTGTTTCCAACTCTATTTTAAGTTTGAATTCTCTCTCTTCTCTAAGTTTTAAGGAACTTGTGTACCTCGTTGAAGTAGGGTTTGAATCCATGGATTGAAGAAGTCGAACCAATCCATCTCACTAGGTTTACTGATTTAATAATCAACGCAGAGATTAGGGCTCATTGTAGAGATTAGTGTGTGTGTGTGTATATATATATTCCAAGATTATCATTGTTTCCACAATATTTATCCCAAAAGATTAAATATTATTCACTATTGAAGTTTCAATATTAATTTGCAAAAGTTCTAATATAATCGAAGTAAATATTGCAGAAGTTTCACCGCCAAAGTTCTAATATTATTCACCTCAAAAGTCTCAATATTATTCACCACAGAAGTTCTAGTATTATCCAATATTATTAAAAAAAAATTGAAAATTAAAAATAAATATTCCTAAAAATAAGAAAATAAAAATAATATAAAATAAAATTAATATATTTTTTATGAACTTTATTTTTTAATTTAATTTATTAATATTATAAATATATACATTTAACTACTCTCACTACAATAATAATAAAAATCACAAAACTTTATATATATTAATTAAATAAAAAATAATAATATAAAAACATATTATTATAACCACATAATATGTAACATCAAACATTATATATGACAATCATAATTATACGTTAAAGACAACTCATCAAAGGATGACGTTGAAATTGTCAATATCAAAGTGGAGAGAAATGTTATTGCATCATATTGAACACTTCAAACATCCAAAACAACCTTCCAAATTAAAAAAAAATAATACAAAACAATACCATCCCTATCTTATAGTAAATCACAAGTAAACCTCATGAATTATTTATGATATTCAAAATCACCATAATCTATGAGTGATCTTTAAATCATTATGATATAATGTTTATCATCGAGTGAAAAATTATATATATATATATATATATATATATATATATATATAAAGTTTTGCTTCATTCATAAAATGCTTCACAATATTATTTATTAAAAAGTGATATAAGGAGAAAAGATGTTGACATTAAAGTGGTTCAACCAATAATTTGGAGTCACTTAGTTGGTTCAACTAATATATTCCAAACAAATAAATCTCAAGAACTTGGTATCTTGTATGTAAGGTTAACTTTTAATAAAAGTTTGTTCAACTAATGTATCTTAAATAATTATTGGGTGGTCCAACTAATATATTACGAATAATTAATTATGAACCATTTGGTGTATATTGCATGTGTAAGGAACCTCGTTTTTCAATCATATACCTTTGAAAAGAAGATATTACACAAGATATATCAAATAAAATAAAATAAAAGACAAGAGGACTATAAGATTATTCATAAGCATCCCCACATGCTACAAAGAATCTCATGTTCTGAATGTCCAACAAGTTAGCATGTATAAAGGGTAGGTAGAAAGGGATTTTAAAACCAATTTGGAGCAATGATTTGAATGGATGGTAAGTCTAGTGATAAGATGATGAATTGCTAGATATGTTCGCTTAGTTACCTATTATGTATTCTTTAAAAAGTAAAAGATGGCTTTGATTTTATTTATTATTTTATAAGATGGCTTTGATTTTATTATTATTTTTAATAAAATAATAGTAAATTTTTTTAATGGAAAAAATGAAAAATAATAATACAAAAGTTTTTTTAATAACTTTATTCATAAAAATATAATTATGTAATTAAAAAAAAACCTTTAAGATGCTTGATGTTATTCTTTTAAATTTGAATACAAAATTTATTAAAAAAGTCAATTTATACAATTTATTATTAAGAAACTCAATGTTATTTATGATACAATTTATTATTAAGAAACTTATTGTTTTTTTATGATATTGTTATTTTTGCAAAACTTATTGACAATTTTCATAAGTAACTCAGATTTATCTAATGATTTTACAAAAATATGAACTTATTAAGTTATGGAAAAGATTGGAAGAAATCTCTGAGTTCTTTTTATTGTTGGTCAAGTACCTATAATTGATCGTTGTCATGCACAACACTAGTGTTGTAGTTTTTGTTGGCCAAAATGTACCTATAGCAGTGCTTGTAAGCAATGTTAGTGTAACCACAACCTAGATTTATCTGCAATTGTTTGTAGTAGTGTTAACATAATAACTAGAAGTTAAAATTTAGTCACTTAGCCTAGTTTGTTGGCATTTGTCTTGATTCCAAGTCCACAAACCGTGAATATGGAAAATTAGCATGCATATGCATGGGAAATTGGTTGGCGGTTTCAAAAATCTCCACCTTGACAACAATTTACCTGATATATCATGCCCAAATTAATTCATCACCTTTTCTACAAGCTAAGAGAAGCCAAACACCATTATAGCTTCTCTAAAAAAACTAGTTTTGTGAACATGTCTGCAGGATTCACTTTTGTATGGAACTTTTCCAGAGCCACTCCCCCTTCATCAAATACACGTCTTACAAAATGGTATTTAATAAAAATGTGCTTTGGCTTACTGTGATAAGATGGATTTCTAGCCAAATGAATGGCACTTTGAATATCACAAAATACTTTCACCTTGTCCTGCATCCTTCCAAACTCACCCAACAAGCCTTTTAACCAAATTTCCTCCTTGCATGCATGTGAGGTAGCCATATATTTTGCCTAAGTAGTGTATAAAGCAACTATGTTTTGAAGCTTTGACATCCAACTAATAGGTCGTCCTGCAAGAGTAAAGACATATCCTAAAGTGGATCTCCTTTTGTCCAAGTCACTTGCAAAATCTGAATCTACATAACCACAAACAAAATCACTAGAATCATCATAGGTGATAGAATAATTACTTGTGCCCCTAAGATACCAGAGCACATTTAACTGATGCCCAATGCTCATTACCTAGATTTTCCATGTATCTACTGAAAACACTAACTGCATGTGAAATATTTGGTCTAATACTACCATCAAATACATCAAACTTCCTACTACATTAGAATATGGTACACGAGACATATAATCCTTTTCTTCATCATTACGGGGACATAAACTTGAAGAAAGATTGAAATGGGAAGCCAAAGGGATTTGTAAATGTTTCACACTATTCATACCGAATCTCATAAGTATTTTCTCCACATACTTCTATTGTGATAACCATAACTTACCATTTTTCTTGTCTCTGTGTATCTCCATGCCCAATATTTGTTTTGTTGCTCCTAGATCCTTCATATCAAACGTCCTAGCCAACTCAGCCTTTAACCTGTTGATTTCAATCAAGTTTTTGCTTGCAACAAGAATATCGTCAACATATAACACCAAAATAATGAATATGCCATTTCCAACTTTTTAAAGTAAACACAATGATCATATTCACTTCTTGTAAAATTTTGTCTCACCATGAAGGAGTCAAAATTCTTGTACCATTTCCTGGGAGACTGCCTCATGCCATACAATGACTTCTTGAGTTTGCAAACAAACCTCTTATTATGATCCTGAACAAACCCTTCTAGTTGTTCCATATACATATCCTCATCCAAATTTCCATGTAGAAACATTGTTTTAACATCCAGCTGCTCTAACTCAAGATCAAGTAAAGCAACTAGTCCTAACACAACATGAATTGAAACTAGCTTCACAATTGGTGAAAAGATTTCATGAAAATCAATACCTTTTGAGAATACCCTTTTGATGCCAGTCTTACTTTATACATTTTAACTTTATCATCAACACCATTTTTCAGTTTGTAGACCCACTTGCAACAGACAACCTTCCTATCCTTTGGAAGTTCTACTGGGTCCCATGTCTTGTTCCTCTCTAAGGCATCCATTTATTCTTTCATAGCTTATTTCCATTTAACACTTTTAGATACCTCCATTGCTTCCTGATAACAACTAGTTTCTCCATCATTAGAAACCAAAGCCATAGATGAAACATAATTGTCATACCCTATAGGAGGATTCTTGACCCATGTATATCTCCTTAAAGATGGTTGAGGCATATCCACAGTTTCCTAGATATTTTCTGCATATTCATCTTCTTCTTCTGAAACTTCTTCATGCTCCTCCTTTTCTGAACATTGTTGAGTATCCAACTAAATTTGTTGAACTTGCGGTACCTATTCTTGTCTCACTACCAAGTCTAATTTTATGAGTGAGGTTTCATCAAATACTACATCTCTGCTTATGATGAGTTTGTGGTAAGTAGGATCCCACAATATGTACCCATTAACTCCATCACCATAACCAACAAACACATATTTCTTTGATCTAAGATCTAACTTAGAATGTTGATATTTAGAAATAAGAGCATAAGCATCACAACCAAATATTCTCAGATTTGAATAATCACACGAATGACCTGTCCAAACCTCTTCTAGAATCTTACAGTGTATTACAGTTGATGGTGACTAATTTATCATATAACATGTTGTAGGGACTGCTTCTGCCCACAATTCCTACTACAACTTGGCATTACTGAGCATGCTCCTTTCTCTCTCTAGAAGATTCATATTCATGCATTCAACAACACCATTTTGCTAAGTATAAACTGTGGTCTTAAGAATCCAAATGACATGAGAAGGATATTAAACAATCATCATGTGTGCATAAACCACACATAATGTCTTCTCATGTTGATGCACACATAATATATTAGGGTTTTGAAGTTGATGAAGAAAATGATGTGTTGAAAGGGAAATGAAGTGTCCTAGGGTTGCTTATCATCATCTTGAGTGTAAAAATATCAATCAGGGACCCTCAATCATAATGCAGATCCAAACAAGTAAATAAAAGGTGAAAAGGAAGTTGCGCAACAAATTCGTTGCGCAAAGTGTGCAGGGCATGTTGCGCAAATTCTGGAAATGACTATTTTAGTAGTAAACTTCAAGTTTAGTTTCTGACCAAATGGAAAGGAATATTTGAAAACTGAAAGAGGATTTTGTCAAGAAAGAGTTTATCTACAAAAAAATCTTTCATTCTCTTCACAGGTGCCACAGTCAAGAAGATTCGAATGGATCTTTACAACCTATTTTTTCAGATTTAAATATTTAATGATTTATTGTTTAGGTCATTATCTTTGGGCGCCGATACCGAGAAGATGGAGAGGTGTTTTATAAAATCGAGAGAGGCTTTTCTCAATCTCTAGTTCATCTACGAAAATTTATCTCAGTTTTGTAAATACTATTATGATTAAGGAGATATGATGACATCTTTGACCCCTATTTTCCAACAAACTAACTCCTCTTTTCTAGCATCATTCAAATTTTATTGCCAAAATATTTTGTAACTGAAACTTAATTTAGGATGGTAGTTCAATTCCAATTTGGAAGGATAGGAGATATATTTTTGTATATATTTTATGAATCCACATGAACTAGGGGTGGGGGGTGTGAATGTGAATAAAGGAATCTTCTAGTGCATAATGTAAATTTGCTCTGAGTTTAATGACCTGGATCAGAAGTACCTAAACAATTGGATTTCAAGGATAAATGTGAGCCTACTTCCTTAATGTGTGATATTTATGTGTTAATTTTTTCCTGCTGTAGTGAAATTATATATATGTTATTCTTGTTTGATGTTTGAGTAAAGGATGTGTCACATAATTCATCTAAGACTGATTCTCTATTTCATCTACTAAAGCATTTAATCTGTGTTTTTATTCTATTATCAACTTAGGATTCATCTAGATATGATGCCCTAGTTGGTAAATCCTATGCTTTTTCAACTTTCCATCTGCAACGATATATTAAAGTTTAAGGAAGTAACTTCTATCTTTCCCTTGCATCTATCTCTCCTCAAATAAACTAGAATCCAACAAGTCATTGAACTCAGTTCCTTTGACTCCATGCCCAATGGATTTCCTCTTCCTTCTACCATCAACCACATCCTAAAACCTATTTCCATTTCAGATCTAGCCATTGAGACTAATTTACAATGAGAGAGCCCTCTCTGGTTTGGAAAGGCCAGATTCAAATCCAAAAGAGGTTTGTATGTTCCTCTATGGTTTTCCTCTCGTAGCCAAGGGAAATTACGGAGTGCTAACATTTTGGCGTCGTTGTCGGGGATCGAAGGTGAAATATTCCCTGGGATAAACGACAAAGTTCATATTTGACTTCTGATGGTGAACATAAGCCAAACACATGAAGGTTGTAACATTCACTCCAATTTTAGACGAATCCAAAGCACATAATTTTCATGGTGACTCCATTGTCCAAAGACTTAGTAGCCTGAATACTTTCTCAGCGACTTCACTGCTTCAAGATGGATCACATATATGCAAGGTATGCTCCAATGAATCTCTCTCACATTCTCGGTTTTCCAAATTGGATGCCTTGCATAGATTGGCAAACTTATATGCCTAAATTCAAATATGGAAAAGGAGACGATGCTTCTCTTCATTTGATTAGATTTCATATGCATGTACAAAAGCTTGGTGTTAAATTTCATGAGGACTGTTTAATGAAAGTGTTTATAGATACCCTAGAAGGGAAAGCAAGATCATGGTATGAAGGGTTAAAACCAAGTATGTTATACTCTCTTAAATATTTCCACACAATATTCTTTGATTATTATGGAGAATTTGATCGTCCCTTTTTGGTGTTTGAAGATTGTTGTGAATTTTGTGAAAATTTCATTCAATACCTTGAAAATATTTTTGGTGATGAAAAGTGTATGAATTATGAAATCATAGAGGCCCTTTATGAATATTCATCCCAACAAAAAACAATAGCTCCTCCTCTGGTTGAAGATGAAACTGATTAAGAGTTTGTTGTTGAAATTTATTTTACTTCTCCTGAGTGTTATGAAGATATTCACCAAGATTTCCAGAAGGAAAAAGTTCTTCAAAGTTATCTTTCTTCCCCTGAGAATAATGAAATTGTTCATATTTTAAGTGGCTTAGACAAGGATGAGGTATGTCAATCAGTTTTTCTGTCAAATCATTCATTCCTTGAATATTTACTTCAAGAATAAGTTTGTGAAAATCAGGGTTTTGAAAATGCATGCATGGAAATTTTTGGCAATGAATCAACTCATGATGATAATCATCAAATTTTGCAAGGAAATGATGAGCAAGATGTTCAAAAAAACAGGTATTCCAACAGAGGACGAACACCTTCAATAACCACTCACATAACTAGACCAAATATCAACACACCAATGTTTTCACGTGGTAGAACCCCTACAAGGAAACATCCACGGCCCCAGCCAACGCGACCACTTGGAGTAGTTTATTAATGAAAATAAAAATATTACATAGAGATTTTACAAGAGAGTTTCTCACAATCGATCAT
Organism: Picea abies; assembly: GCA_900067695.1. Classification (NCBI taxonomy): domain Eukaryota; kingdom Viridiplantae; phylum Streptophyta; class Pinopsida; order Pinales; family Pinaceae; genus Picea; species Picea abies. Next base: position 8,626 of record CBVK0102127263.1, read on the forward strand.
CGACAAATGACCATCCATGCTCTTTAAATAGAGATCATGGACCAATTGGGTGTTAAGCCACATATCAATGGCTGTTAAGATCGAGGAGAGTATGAACCATCGGATCACTCTATGTCAGGAACATATCGTGACCGTCGGATTTCCTAACCACAAATGCATACTAATGCATACTAAAGAAACACACTAGAAAACACACTTTTACCTAACGACACAATAGACCAAGTAGATCTTAGCTAACTCCTAAGTGTCTAAATATCCTAACATCCCCCCTTAAGAACAACTTGGGATAGGATTGAAGGATTTACAATAGTGACACAATAGGAGAAGGAAGGAGGCATTAGAGCTTATCCCCCCTTAATGACAACTTCCTGAACTCCTAACATAGATCGAAGTTTGGAAAACTTCGCTTCTATAAGAGACTTTGTGAAAATGTCTGCAACTTGATCTTCTGTAGGGAAAAAGAGCACTTCAATAACTTGATCATGAATGAACTTTATGATGAAGTGCATATGTAGCTCGATGTGTTTGCTACGCTGATGTTGAAATGGGTATTTGGCGAGCTTTATGGCACTTTGATTGTCACACTAAAGGATGGTCGGATGCTAGTGCTGGAATCCAAACTCTGAAAGGATCTGTTGAAGCCACAGGGCTTCCTGACTTGCATTTATCGTTGCTCGGTACTCTGCTTCTACTGAGGAAAGTGAAATAGCCTGTTGTTTCTTACAGGCCTAAGTGACAGGTCCTGAACCAAGGCTGAAAACATAACTTGCAGTAGACTTTCAATCATCAGGGTCGCCAAACCAATCTGAATCAGTGAAACCAACCAATAAAGGAGTCCCCCCTAAACTGTAATGACAAACTGAACTGTACCATGAACATAGTGAAGTATCCTTTTAGCGTCTTTCCAATGGATTTCATGGGCTGTTTGCATATATCGGGAAAAAAGACCAACAACAAAGGAAATATCAGGACGTGTATGAGTCAAGTATAAGAGGCTACCAACTAACTGATGGTACAGGGTGGCATCAACTTCAGTAGAAGTATAGGTGGCAGTAAGCTTGACTCCAGACTGGAAGGGAGAAGGGGTTGGTTTACAATAGTTCATGTAAAAGAGACGAAGAAGGTCACAAGCATACTTAGACCAGGAAAGAAAAATTCCTTCATTGGTTTGCAAAACTTGGAGGCCAAGGAAATAGTGCAAAAAGCCTAAGTCTGTCATTTCAAATTTCTTCTTAAGGCTGGTTTTCACATGGTTTAAAAGTTTTGAGTCACTACCAGTAAGGATAAGCTCATCAACATAAAGGACAAGGATTATGAGATGACTTCCTACTTTTTTCAAATTTCTTCTTAAGGATGGTTTTCACATGGTTTAAAAGTTTTGAGTCACTACCAGTAAGGATAAGGTCATCAAAATAAAGGACAAGGATTATGAGATGGGTTCCTACTTTCTTGGTATAGACATTAGGATCATAATGGCATCTAGAGAATCCAGTGGAAATAAGAAAGGTGTCCATTTTGGCATACCAAGCTCGGGGAGATTGCTTGAGACCATAAAGAGTTTTCTTAAGGCGAAAAACAAGGCTAGAGTCATTTTGGACATAGTCAGGAGGTTGTTCCATGTAGATTTATTCTTGCAAATATCCATGCAAGAAGGCGGATTTAATATCCATCTGATGGACCTCCCATTTATGTGAGGCAGTAAGGGCAATAACAAGGCGGATGGAATTAATTTTGGCTACAGGGGAAAAGGTTTCATGATAGTCAATTCCTTCAACTTGGGAAAATCTTTTGGAAACTAAATGAGCCTTGTGTCTTTCAACACTTCCATTTGATGCATACTTAGTTCCGTATACCCATTTACATCTAACAAGTTTTCTTCCTTTTGGAAGAGGTACAAGATCCCAAGTATCATTTTCCATTAAAGAAAGATACTCTTCATTCATTGTTGTATCCCAATTTGGATGACCTGAAGCTTCTGCAAATGTCTTTGGATCATGAGTTTATGAAACTTTATCCAAAAGAGAAGAGGCTCGATGGAACTGTGAACGTGTCTGACGTTTATCTGAAGGATCACCGACAAGATCACCAGCTGCTTCTTGTGTTGAATGGACCCATCTAGGAAGCGATGGAGTTGGCACTGGTTCAGGTTCAAAGGACTCATCTAGAGGAGGGTGAGCAGGCAGAGGTGGATTTTCATCCTCACTGTCATCATCTAAAGAAGAAACTAGATCAGAAGAAGGCACAAACATCGAAGATGGCTCGCAGGCAAAGGAAGGCACAAACGCCAAATTAGGCTCACAAGCCAAGAGATTTTTATCAAATTTAACATCTCTTCTAATAATAATTTCATTACAGTGTGATTGAAGAAGTCTGTAACCTTTGACATCTTCAAAATAACCAACAAATATACACTTCTCACTTTTAGGCTGCTATGCTTTCCTTTTCTCATCAGGAATGTAAGCCCATACTATATTGCCAGTGCCAAATACACTGAAGTGACTTACATCTGGTTTAATTTTAGTCCAAGCTTCTTCCGATGTTATATTTTTAAGGGCCTTTGTGGGAGTGTGATTTACTATGTAATTTGCATAGTTGATGGCTTCCACCCAATACTTTAGACTTAATCCCTTAGATTGGATCATACAATTAGCCATTTCTTTTAATGTGTAGTTATTTCTCTCATCAACAACATTTTGTTGTGGTGTATATGGAACAATGTGTTGCATTTGGATTCCCTGTGTAGTGCAATAATTTGTAAAATTATTGTTCACA
>CBVK0102127276.1:0-11087 GCA_900067695.1 Picea abies
GGGTTATGAACTCCAAGTATTATGCCAATATGTCTATCATTGAGTGGTTTTGTGTTCCCTTAAAATATTCAAAAGGATCAATCATTTGAAAGGCCCTGGTGGAGGCCTTCCCTTTGGTGGGTAGATGGTATGTCTGGAAAGTAGGGAATGGGCATAGCATTACCCTCGGGGAGGATCCCTAGTTGGGTGTTGGAAATGATTAAATATGTTTTGCTCCCCTGATCCATATCCTTAGAGACTAGAATATATTCATGGTGAATGATGTCTGAGTAGGTTCTTCCTAGCCTAGAGGCTCCATAGGATGGAAAGATGTCACCTCCCTTGGGCTCTCTGAATATTTAGTTGAGGAACGGGAAAAAATCATTGGATTTCTATGTGAAAACTTCATTATTTTATATGATGAAATCCCATATTCATTATCTTGGTTAAAAAACCTGAAGGATGGATCATTTACAACAAAGCTAGGTTATAAATATTGGCAGGAAGAAATATTTGTAGGATCCAAAAAATGGTGGTGGGGACCGCTATGGAAATTAAAAGCCCCAACCTAGATGTAAAATCTCCCTATGGATTGATATTAATACCAAAATTACTTACTTGGTACAATGGCATCAAAACGGGTTGGTGTGGGCCCAATCATTGTTCTCTATGCAAAGCAAACTCTGAAACGATTTCCCACTTATTCATTTATTTCTTGTATGCAACCCAGGTTATGAAGATGGTGAAGGAAAATATGAAATTTAAATCAGACTGGAGCAAAGACAATTTGGAAGAGTGTTTCAAGCATTGGTTACAAGATAAGTCAATTAAAATTTATGTAGGACTTCCAACTATTTTTATTTCCAATATTTGGTGGTCCCGAAACAATTCCATTTTCAAGGAAAAATTTGTGCCACTAGAAGTTACTACAACTCTAACCCTAAATCAGTTTTTTGAATTCAGAGAAGATCCAAAGGAAATAAATCCTCGCAACCTTGTTTTTCCATCAATATATTATGAATTTCTATGGGGGTATTTTGATGGGGCAAGCTAGGGGCACCCTCCTATGTGTGGAGTAGGGGTCGTGTTGTTCATTAATCACAACCATTACATTTTTATCAAATATGAACCAGGTTCAGGTTCCAACAACAAGGAAGAATTCATAGCTTTGTGGATGTTGTTAGAGACGACAAAGAAAAAAGTTATCTGGAAGCTTCAAGTTATGGGTGATTCCAAGTTGGTTATTGATTGGGCCGGGTAGAAAAATCATCTCAAGACATAAGATTAGGCACAATCATGAGAGATATTAATCTTTATTTTAAATCCTTTGAGTGGCTAACATTTCACCACATCCTTTGTGATCTTAACACCAAAGCGGATGAACTATCTAAAGAAACTCTTGCATTGTCTATTAGGGCCTTCGAGATCTACGAATTTTTTTAAGGTGAAGAAATCAAAGTAATGGAATTCCATCTTTGAGGATTCCACAATATAGTGATTGGTTAAGGAATTGATTTTAACAATGTTTATACAGATATGTATGGTAGAAAAGACCTATAATTTTTTCAGTAAGGAAAGAAATCTAGAGGTTCTCTAAGTGAACAGTTTGTGTGTTTTTTGTATAGATAATGAAGCAAGCTTGAATAAGGAAAAATTATTGGACTGTAACATGTATATTCTCCTTTTGGAGAAAAAATAAAAGTTTTTTTTTTCCCGGGGAAAAAAAAAAACATCAAATTGATTTATAAATTATCTTATAAAATAAAATTGTATATAAAACAAACTTCAAAAAATGGATTGTATCCACAGGAAATCCAAAGGAAACCCAGTATCATCTTCCATATTTCACATATGCATGGGGAAGTTGACCAATGTTTTTGAAGGAGATGTCCTAGTTTTATATGATCCTGCTTCCAAAAGAGCCTTGACCTCACCACCAAAATCATAAGTTGTGCACGTTGATCTTGTTGAAATGTGTGGCCAAATTACAATAACTATGAGCATTAGTGAAAATCTCATATCATAGTGTGTGCCTCATTTTTCTCCTAGTAACAATGTTCACATAATAGGATTGGAGATCTAAAATAAAATAAAAAATGAAAGAGGAGATGTTAACCACAACCTCTATAATTGAAAAGATACCATTAGTTTGTGTTGAACAAAATCTTACTCCAGATACTACAATTAATGCACTTTTGGAAGCAAATGAAAATTACTCGATAGTTTTGAAACAATTGTTTCACAATGTTGTCAAAAACATTTCCAATGTGAAATTTATATGAAAGATGGTGAAACAAAACAATCCAAACATCCTTTTTATTTAATTTTCTAAGTTTCAAGTTACATTTTCATTTTTTTTCATATTTCATACTTGCATGTTTATTTTATAACAACCATTTACATCTCTCCAATGTTTACTAGGTGCACTTGAACGACCATTACAAATAAACATACATTGAAATGAAACAACTTATAGCAAGAGGAAAAACAACCATGATTCTCTTCAAAAACATGGTTAGGAATGGGCCAAAGGGATTCCATAATATACGAACAGGTCTCTCTAGTTTCCTTCAGCCACCCAATGACGATTCATCAAAATCTTATTTTTTTCCTTAAGAAAAAATATTTATAACCTTAAAAATATTATACATATTGCTATCCCGTAGGGACTAAGCATGGTTTCTAGGACTGAATGTCTCAAAACCAAATTGAAATGGACTGTTACAAAAAAAAAAACTAACACACTGAGAGCATTGCCAATAAACATTACCAATTCGAGCCCCATAGTGGGCTTCAAAACCATCAGAGAACTGATCATGACCATACTGACTCATACATCAAAAATCAGATACAAAACTAGAAATAAAACATAAGCAAATAGAGGAAATCCATAGCATCCACTTCATGCCCATCTCTAAATTCATAAAGGCCAAAGGAACCAATAGGCGGGAGAAGCGCCTCTTTTTACAAATCATATGCTTTTTGGTTTAATTCTCTATAAATATGCATTAAATGAAAACACTGAAAGGATTGCAGTAAAAAGAGAATGTCTTGAAGCAAGGAACTGAGACAAACATTTTCCACCTCAATTCTTTTTCAATTCCAATCAATGACAATTTTTTAATCCCTCATAACCTATATTTTGTTAACTTCTTTTTTCAGTGCAAAAAAAAAGAGAAACCAAAGCATTGTGAATTCTTATTTTGTGTTAGTACCTCTTCCCATAACATAATTGATGTGAAAATAATGATTTTGATTTAAGAAAAGAAACACCCCTACACCACATCTAGGTAGATATCCTTGGATAGCACCATCGAAGAAACCCTAAGGAATATCATAATAAATTTTAGGCATGACCATAGATGTATGTTTATTTTTCTTATGTTCCATTTTATACTCTCTGGTCAACTTCTTAATCAGACTAGCAATTACTTCCACCAGGATATATTTTTCCTGGAGAAGGTAGAGTTACAATCCCACCATAAAAAACAAATCATTGTGCCAGGAAAAGAACCAAACTCCTTAACTGCAACATCTTGGAGCCATTCCTACAAACAATCTTTGAGACTAGTCTAGTTCCATGTCTCTTTTGGAGATAAGGATTGTGCCACACAATCCCAAACCTAAACTACATAAGGATAGGAAATAAAAATATGAGAGATTGATTCAACATCATATTTACAAAGATAATTCCTATTAGGGCCACACCACTCTCATTTATATCCATTATCCCATGTTAAAATCTTGTTATTTAGGGCTAGCCATAGGACTATTTTGGATTTGATAGGACCATGAATTTTCCAAAATTTATCCCACCGCCATCTTACTTCTCCTTCAAATTGAGTTTCCACCTAAGAATTATATCCTAATTTAGTGTTATACTCATCTGTCCACAGATTTTTAGACCACCATAAGGATATTCTTCTTCATCACATAATCTAATGAAGCATGAACATAAATTACCAACATAATTATGTCATTTCGTAGCCTTAGGCCCCTCCACGCTTAAATTTCCCTCATATTTCTAACCACCTATGCTCAATTCCCATGAATATTGGGCTTTTGCATCTACCAACGAATAAATACCTATGTTATGGAGGGACCAGACAATACTTTTGGAGAGATGGAAGGCATCACCCATCCCATCCATTGATCTTCCCCAATTCTAATTTTTTATCCATTACCAACTTTCCAGACTATCCAAGGACCAACTAGAGGGAAGGAGGATACCTTAGCTTTCTATATTTATTTCCAATTTTTAGAAGATTTTCGAGGCAATCTATACCAATCGTTCATAGATAAACCATTCGATTATTTGGATCTCATAGCACTACCCCATAATGAAAAATTTTGCATGTGACACCTATTGAGGTGGGTGAAATTTCCTTCAAAAAATAAGGATGCTCCCAAGTATGAGGTCCCAATTTGACTCACACCATTTATATTAGGAGACCCATCCAGATTTTGGCTTGGTTTCCATTACTGGCTTGAGGGTGATTGAGACCCATCCAGATTTTGGCTTGGTTTCCATTACTGGCTTGAGGGTGATTGAATGGTTGGTTGTGAGGGGATGCAAATCCAAACTAATCTAATTGTTCAAAAGGAAACTTGTTCTATCATATCCTAGCTAGGAGAGCTAAATTTAACAAATGAACAAACCTGGGCGATATTAATCCATGCATAAATACTTCATTCAGATAGTTGTAAAAAAAGAGAAAAGACTAATAATATATACATATGAAAGGCATAATTAGATAAGTCTTAACTATTAATCCATACATATAAATCTACTCATCATCTCAGAACAATTTATAAAAGAAAACAAATACTACAGAATATTTCCATTCACAAAAAGAACAGTCTATTTATAAAGAAAATTCTTACAATGTTGTAGAACAACCAGCATTCACTGGAGAAAGTTCATAACAAAAAGACTAGCAGGAAGCAATGTACTCCTCTCTATCAAAATGGCCATGAGGGATTCTCAATATTATCTTCAGAAAAATTAGTTCTCCCAAAAATTACAGGGTTAAAGAGCCCATTCAAAATGGGTCTCTTATGGTTTATATAACCTCCCCTAGGTAACTACTCCTTGTGACTTCTTGTATTCCTCAAGAAGCAATTACAAAAACTCTTCACTATCCTAATTTTTCTTTTAAATGATATAATAAACAAAAGAAATCATGATAGATGCAAATTCAAATTTTAATTTGTGCTATTCCCTTTTTCCTTGTCTCTAATGTAGGTTTCCCATGATTCATGATAACTTGTAATGGAAATAATCTTGTGGTATAATAGGGACTCTAGGGAAACTTCGTGAGTTGTTGAGGTTTGAGAAAGAGTGACCATATACCTTGTGACATTTTCCATGAAAACTTGTATCATCTTTCCGATCTCAATGTTTCATGGAAACATGCACAGGAGACCTAGATAAAGAAAATACAAAAAAAGATTCTCAAGAAAATGAAGAGAGATTCAATATGGACGAATGAGAAATAATCTATTCACACTACACCAGTGAGCTAATCAATGATCATACAATGAATGAGTGATATACACTCATATAGGAAAGAACATTCCATAATGAATGAGTGATATACACTCATATAGGAAAGAACATTCCATAATTAAGAAAAGTGAACCAATAGTGAGATTTTCATAGGAAAGCATGCATGATAGTGATGATCTATAATATAAAGTCTAAAATAGAACTAGCTCTTGTACACTCCCACTGAACTAGTGAGTCGAAAATAAAAAATATCTCCAACACCCCCCTGAGGATCACTATGGAGTAATAACAAATGAGTCCCAACAATTAGGCCATATTAGGTACTCATGTATAATGAAACTAATGAACACTGAATGAAAATGAGGAAAGAGGGAAAACCACGTGGGAACAAACCCCCCTCCTCAAAAGGAAATGCATCAAAAGAATAAAAGGAAGTTGCAAGCCACTAGATAGCCTCAGAATCCATGCAAGGCGGTCTACAACCAATCACAACTACTAGGAAACTGTTTTCTTCACTCCAAGGCGATCCCACAAAGTATGAAAATTCATCCCAGTGAAGGTATTGGTGAATATGTCGGCAATCTGTTCAGAGGAAGGACAAAACTGCAAATCAATGATCATATCATATACTCTATCTCTGATGAAAAGCATGTGGACCTCAATGTGTTTGGTTTGTTCCTGATGTACTAGATCTCTGCAAAGTCTCAGTGTACTTTGATTTTCACACCATGACAGTCGGACAGTGAAATTGGATACCAATCATGGTAAGGAAGTGTTGAATCCAAAGTGCCTGAATGACACATTTGACTACTCTTTTTTACTCGGCCTCTGCGGAAGATAAAGAAATGGATGATTTCTTCTTACTTTACCAACAAATAGGGCCTGACACCAAACTGAGAGTGTACCTGAAATTGGACTTGCGATCTATGCCATCGCCAACCCAATCTGAATCTATGAAGCCTATGAGATCCAATTCACAACCAACTTCATAGTGAATCCCATAACTCATGGTGCCCTAAGCATATCTGAGGATGTGCTTGGCAGCCTTCCAGTCCAGATCATGGGGATCCTGCATGTATCTGGAAACTTCTCCTACTACATATGAGATATCCAGACAGGTGTGGGTGAGATACATAATACTTCCCACCAACTGTCGATACAAAGTTCTTTCCACTAATGGTGTATCCTCACCATCCTCAAGTTTGATCCCAGATAAAAAGGGCGTAGGTGCATACTTACATTCTGTCATTGTGAATATATCTAGAAGATTCCTGGCATACTTAGCCTAAGAAATTTTGATGCCAGAAGCATCCTGACTAATCTCAAGACCGAGAAAGAAGTGAAGTAGACCCATGTCCATCAAAGAGAACATGCCATGAAAAATATATTTGACCACGACAATGGCTCAAGAAGAGCTACCAGTGATCGAAATATCATCAACATAGAGTACTAAAATCATCAAAGAGTCAGTAGTCCTCAGCATGTAAACATTAGAATCAGATTTACATATAATAAAATCATGTGAAAGAAGATAAGAATACATCTTTTCATACCATGCTCTAGGTGCCTACTTGAGGCCATAGAGTGACTTCTTCAATTTGCATACTAAAGATGAGTTATGAATGAACCACGGTGGTTGCTCCATGTAGATCTTCTCTAAAATATCATTGTGAAGAAAAGCATTCTTCACATCCCTCTGGTGAAATTCCCATCATTTGGTTGTTGCAATGGCTACAACCAAGTGAATGGAGTCCATATTTTCTACAGGAGAAAATATCTAATCACAATCTACCCCATGAATATGTTGAAATCCTTTTGCAACTAATCTTTCCTTGTACCTACTCACTTGACCATTTGTTTCTCTATTTGTCCTATAAACCCATTTTCATCTGAAAAGTTTCCTCCCTGGTGGAAGTGGAACCAGATCCCAAGTCTAATTCTCTAGGAGTGAGTCATACTCCTCCTACATGGTTTCTTCCCATAGTGAATTTCCCACAACCTCACTATAGGCCTGTGGGTCGGAATATTGAACCATATAGAAATTCATTGACATTGTTGGTTCAGAATCTAAAATTACATGAGAAGGCTCCTCATGCTAAGATCGACTCCTCCTCGAATCCAATGGATCCCCTGCAAGGATGCCTATTTCATGAAGTGTGGATTGTGCCCACTTGGGCATCTGCTGAATCTTAAACACTGGCTACCCATCTGGTTGTACTACCTTCTCAAATCCATGTATAGAATCCTTTGAATCTGAGTCTGAATATGTAGCATCTGAGTGTATGGAATCATCATCTCGGATGTCTGGAACTAATGGAAGCACAAGAGTCTCTGCATGTTGCACTGTTGGTACATGAAAAAGACTCTCCTCAAACTAAACACTACACTCAATGATGAGTCGATATATAGAGGTATCAATCAACCTATACCCATTCACATCATTTGGATATCCCACAAAGATGCAAGGTGTACTTAGTCGATCTAATTTTTTCCTCTTTTCAAAAGGAATATGGGCCCATGTGTGAGATCCAAAGATTTGTAAGTGTGTGAGATCTGGTTTTTCACCTATCCAAGCCTCAAAAGGTGTCATGTCCTCAACAAATCTATGAGGAGATATTTTTTGTATGTAAGCAACATATTTACGTGCCTCAACCCAAAGCTTGGAAGGAAGAGATCTTGCATGCAACATGCAACTGGTCATATCCTTGAGAGATATGTTCTTCCTTTCAGCAACTCCTTTTTGTTGTGGAGTGTATGGAGTTGTATGTGACAATTGGATACCAGCCTCACAACAATAATTATAAACATATTTGTTGATATACTACCCCCCATTGTCTGTATAGATAATCTTGATCTTCTTCCCCATTTGTGTCTCTACTGGAGCTTTGAAGTCTTTAAATGCTCAAAAACTTCATACTTCTACTTGAGAAAATAAACCCAAGTATAGTGTGAGTAATCATCAATAAATGTAAGGACATACCTTGCTTTGTTGATGGATAGATGTGGAAATGGACCCATGAGATCACTGTTAACAAGATCCAAGTAAGAGGAGGCTCTTTTTTCCTTCCCCTTTTCAAACTTCTCTTTAGGATGCTTTCCAATAATGCATCCTTCACAAAAATCTTTAGAGAAGTGAATGTCTAGCAAGCCTTTGACCATTCATTGCTTGGAAAGTCATTGTATGTACCTAAAATTTAAATGACCAAATCTCCCATGCCATACTCTACTACTATCATCAGAATGCGTAAGTATTAAATAGGAGTTATGGTCAACAAACTTAGTGAATTAATACAACCTTGTATTAAATAGGAGTTATGGTCAACAAACTTAGTGAATTAATACAACCTTGATTTGTGATCTACCTCACCAATTGTAATAATGGAATTGTCATGCATGTCAAGTACAAAAACCAAATTTGATGTAAATTCAACCTTTTTACCTATTTGAGTGACCTGATAAAATGAGAGAATATTTATAGAAAGCTTTGGAACATGTAAAACATTCTCAAAGCTTCCATTAGCGAGTTCCACTCTTCGCTCTCCTGCTACTGCTACTGGAGTATCATCCCCCATGAGAGTAAGGGGTCTTGAGCATGAAATCAAAGAAGTAAAAAATTCCTCTTTGGTTGCCATATGATGTGATGCACCAAAATCTATAATCCATGAATCATATGAGGAATTAATTGAAACAAGAGCATGATGATTACCTTTCTTAGGAGCATGTTATTCTTCCTTCTTCTTCTTGGCTTCTTCAGGAATGAAGTTTCCAATGTTGTTTTGTTGAAGTACTTGTGCCATAAGATCGATTTGATTCTTCATGCATGTGGATTCTTCATGATTTGGTTTATTGCAATAAGTTCATTGTTTTCCCTTCTTCTTATTCTTCTTCTCTTTGGAATTTGAAGATTCTTTGGAACCTGAAGAATCCTTTAAGGGTTTGGAATATCCATCCTTTTATTTTTGTTTCTCCTTTTCTTTATGTTTTCATTTTTATTGGATGATCATTTTCCATCTTGCATGGGGAGTGCATGTGCTTTGGATTCCTTAATTAGGCCCATCTGAATTAGTTTTTCCTGCTTTTGTGTTAGAGAATCAATGAACTTCTGCATGGTAGTCATATTCCACTTTGATCCCAGAGATATCTACCAAAATGGAAAATGGAGACATAGAAAACATATTCTAGTCCTAGCTTAGCCAATATTGTTAGAATAATTTGGTCCTCTTGTTTAGACTTATCAATACCACAATATTCCAATATCAATATCAAATATTTAAACTTGGTAAGGAAATCATGTATATTATCAAAACTTTTAGGATCCAAGGTATTCAACTCTACCTCAAGCATATGACCTCTCATCTCAATTCTCCTCAGCAAGAAGCTTTGCCAAACCTCGACCCTTGATCAATTTAGTTGGCTTAATGTCAATGTCAAATTCAATGAGTTTGTCAATCTACTTGGCTCTTTTACCATCTATATCTAGCTGAATGAGTACATCTCTGACTAAACTAGATGGTACATAAGCTATTACTTTGGCATGCAAAATATAGATCCTAAAAGCCTTAAGTGATTTGATCAAAGCATAAGCTTGTTTTTCAATAGGGTCATACTTTACCTCAGCATCTCTAAATGAATTGCTGAAGAAAGCCACTGGTTGTTTGTGCCCTTAATCATTTCTATGGAGTAACACTATTGCAATGGTGTCATTATATGCAAATGAAAAGATATAAAAATCTTTATAGTAGTCAAGGTTGATCAAAGTAGGAGCTAACATAAGATCTTTCTTGATAGCTTCAAAAGAATCCCTTGTTGCATCATGCCATTTAACTTATGAATCTTTCCTTAGCATGCCATTGATGTGTTTAATCAGATTTGCAAAATTAGGAATAAATATCTTAATGAAGTTAATCTTACCAAGAAATGATTGGATGTCCTTCTTAGATCTCAAAATTGATATCTTATGAATAGATTTTAATCTTGTAGGGTCAATGTTTACTCCTTCAGTAGTCACTATGTGTCCCAAAAACTTACCTTCTTTTAATGCAAACTGAAAATTATTTGGATTTAATGAAAGCCCATACCTCTTGCACTTCAAGAATGTCTTCCTCAAATGCTGAAAATGCTATTTATGGCTATGAGAAAACACTATTAGATCATCCAAGTATATCAAAACAAACTTATCTTTTTCACCTAGAAAGGCAATGTCCATGGCCCTTTGAAATGTGGCCCCAACATTCATAAGCCCAAAGGGAATCTTGGCATACATAAAAGTACCCCAAGGAGTTGTGAAGGAAGTCTTTTCTCTTTCATCTGGGTGCACTGAGATCTGGTTATAGCCTGAAGACCCATCAATAAAAGACATGACACTAGCTCCAGACACTCTTTGCAAGATATGCTCCAACTTGGGAAAAGGGTAGTTGTCTTTCTTAGAGCACTTGTTCAAGTTCCTGAATTCAACACACAACCTAAATTGTACTGAAAAACAACAGGGTCTTCCTCTTTGTTATCAGGTTTCAAGGGCACATAATTCTGATAAAAAATATTCTCAAGTGGTACTAATCCTCTAGGAATTTGATTATTGGGAAGTTGAATGATATCATGG
>CBVK0102127347.1:0-18423 GCA_900067695.1 Picea abies
ATATCAAATGCCCAAAATAAGGTATGCTCACTTGATCTTCTTAACTACGTATTTTATTAAGAATAATGGGGATTAGGTCTGGGATGATGGTAGAAAGTAGGAATCTTTAGGTCCTTTTTGCATGCATGATAAAACCCTAAGTCCTAGTCCATAGAGGGATTTCCCACTCACAACACATACCCCTCCCCCACAATTAAAGGTAGAAAGGTTGAGGGGGTCCGATATGCGATAAGGACTGTTGATATGGAGAGGTGGGCCACTCTCGATGGAGATTAGTGTGGGGGTTATTCGAGGACAGGTGGCGAAAGTTGAGCGGTAACGGGAGTGTGAGTGGAGGTGATATGGAGGTGAAATGGAGACATGATTTCATATAAGGACGTGGTTTTAGAAGTTCTCAAAGGTGGTTTGGGTCCACACCATATTTGGTCCTGCAATCCCCCACAAGCTTCGATGTAACCTTCCACCAATACCATGGTTCCAATTGCAGGACCGCTTTGGAAAATTAACGTTTGAATTGTTTACGTACCTGCAATGAAGTGTGGCCATTGATTTGATTACGATCCATGATCCAGGTGATATTTACCTACTGCAAGGATCAATGGTTCAGGTTGATTTGATATCAACGGTCCATGCTTACTTTGGGAGTCTGGGCTTCGAGATTTCGAGAGTTTATGAATGTTATGCTTGGGAAACTCCTAGAGTGACAATGCTGTGAAGTGAAAGATCTGTTGATGTGTGGCCTCATTTATGGACATTCCATATTCACTTCAGAAGTCTGGGCTTCGGGAGTTTCAAATGTTAGGCTTGGAAATCTCATGGAGGAAAATCTCCAAAGTGAATGACTTGTCTCCACTTGTCGTGACCAATGAACGGTCTAGATTTTCTTCAGGACTTCAGGACTTCAAGTCTTCGACCCTTCGGGTCTTCGACTCTTTGGGAGTTCATCACTTCAAAACTTAAGCTATTTGAGACTTCGGCTCTTAGGCTACTTTGGCTACTTCGGGTCTTTGACACTTTGACACTTCGGGAGTTCGACATTTCAGGACTTCAACTACTTTGGGACTTTAGGACTTTGGCTACTTCAAGTCTTCGACACTTTGGGAATTTCTGGATGTAAAGTATGAAAATATCCTGATGTGATGATCTCACGAAGTGATTAGCCAGTGCTTATCACTAATTAACTCGAGCTTAAGTTGTGTTAAATACTTCGGGAGTTCAAAACTTCGAATAATTTTGGATGTTAAAATCCACGCAATTCTACACTCCTCAATGGCCGAGTGTCGTTAATCTGATTGTCCTGATGGATCTTTACCGTTGAAACTTACCCTAATCGTTTTGACAATCTAGGCCCAAAAATGACCATTCTGAATTGCTGTGTTTTTTTGCGGGACTTTCCTGTGCATAGAAAAGGCTTGGTTGACCTGTTGTGAGCTCAATCAATGGAAAACGTGATGACAAGCATTCTGAACCAAATATGACATGCACTTTATCCTTTCAGGAAAAAAAGAAACATGAATGTGAAAAGACTCAAACAATAAAGAAGCGAATAAGAACCAAGTCACTCAAAAAATGGGGAGACTGACTTAACCAACCAGAAGGTGAAAAATTGATGAAGGCATAGGGAAAAGAGAGAGGAGAGGTAGGGTCGCAGGGGTGCAAACCTAGGTTACAACAATAGGTATAGGGAGAGATATTTCCTGGAAAATGGAAGTATGTAGTATATACCTTGAGGATTTTCAGAATGGAGGATTGTAAACCGATGGCTACACCTATGATTACCAATCTGAAGAAGATTGGCACTTCATATTCAGAGTTGATGGATCCCAGGATATATAGAAACCTAGTGGGGTCCTTGATGTATTTTGTCAACACCATACCATATATTTTTTTTGTTGTGAACACCTTGTGTCAGTTCATGGAAGAGCCAAGGAAGGTGCAATGGATCACATCAAAGCATGTGCTTAGGTACTTGAGAGGTATAATGGAGAATAGTTTAAGATATCTTGGAGGATATGGAGTAGCGTTGTAGGTATATACAGAATCAAATTGGGTAGGCAGTGCACTAGATAGAAAAAGAACCTTGGGGTGATTCTTCATTTTGGGATCAATAGTGATTACTTGGTTCACCTAGAAGAAGACTTATATAGAACTTAGTTCAGAAAAGGGGGAGTATATGGAAGGGAGTATGGCTTGTTGTGAAGCCATTTGGATTCACAAATTGCTTACAAGTTTATTTGGTCAGGAGTTGAAGCCTCAGTGATATACTACGATAATGAGAGTTGTATCAAAATCTCTAAGAATCTAGTATTATATCATAGGTCTAAGAATATTCATATCAGATGTCACTTCATTCGAGATAGGATCTATAAAGGAGCAGTGAGGCATCAATATATTTCCACAAATGAGAAAGTTGAAGATACCTTGACCAAGCCCTTAGAGAAGGGGAAGTTTGTATTCTTCAAAGATAGACTTGGAGTGGTGTAGAATACCTTCCTCACTAAGAGGGAGTGTTTATGTTAGTGGTAGCATCAGATAGGTATTTCCACATAGGTCTATTTGTCTAGACATGTGGAAATTGTCCAAATCCTTCTACTCTTTAATTTAATTTAGTAAATGAATTATTAAAGTAGATTCATTTTATTGATTAATTATGTAGTTAGTTAATAGAGTTATTTAAGGAAAGTGATAAAAGTACTTAGCATGTAATATTACCATGCAGTCTTCGCATGCAATCTAAATTTCAAGTGATATTAGAAATATATTGTAACTCATGATTATAAAAGTAGGGCTAGGGTGAAGGAGAAATACACTTGATAGGATTTTTGTTGAGAGATTCAACACACAGAGATTGGATCACAAAGGAATGTGGTTCAATATCTTGGATATGTGAAGAAGGAATTTCATCTAGATATCATACAGGTCAAGGAGAAGAGAGAACAGAGGCATATGTATGCATGTTTTGGTCTAAGGAATCCCAAAGAGTGTTGGATTGTATGGAGCTTTCCATATAGGTTTTTCAGCACACATCCATGGGTCATAATGGAGATAGTCATGGATATATGTGGGTCAAAAAAGGGAAAGTCTTGGATGCCTTGAAAAGCATGTCAGAAATGGTCATATAGTAGGTCAAACCTTTCCAAGTTAGTCTGGAGTCATATTTCTCTAAGTGGGCCATTATCCCTATTATGGGAGCCCTGATTTTAGCATAACAAAATCATTCTCAACACTAGTTTTCTTTATGGGTTTTTTCCAAGGGTATCTACCCAAAAATATTGGTAATCATGTGTGCATGACTTGGTTTCCTAGTTTATTCTTTTGTTACATGATATTGATTTGAATATTTCGGTAGTGTTTTTTTGTTTTGTGAGCTGCTAATTTGATTGCAGTAAGGAAATAAATAGATAAAAAGGTACCTAGGTGTTGGAGTAATAATTTCAACAAAAAGGAATAAAATCCAACCAAGCATACAACACAGGATATTCCACTCAAGATGCACATATCACAGGGTAGACATACTCAAATCGCGAGGAGCGGGAGTACAACCAGGTCAAGAAAAAGGTCCTTACATCATACCATCATGCATGCAATAGATAGTCAACAAGAATCAAGAGATGACATGATGAGGAATGACAATCAAGAGTATGAATGGGCTTTTGACCTAGGTTTTGGTGAGAGTTAAGACCAAAAATGACTCGATGTAGATTATTCTGAAAGGGTTAAGGGACTGGCTTGCGGTAAAAAGGTATATCTGACAGCCTTGGGGGCTTCAAACCTTGAGGCAACTGCAAGACAAGGTACTCTACTTCCTGATAGGGAGAAGCTTGACAATAATCAAGGTCAAGGTAGTAGACAAGGATCAAGAGATTCCCCCATGGGACTTTCAAGGCTAGAGAAGTCACATGAACAAAGTGGCTCTACAAACCTTTTCTTGCAAAAAGGAAGAATGATATCAACCATATGATCAAAAGAATACTTTAAAATAAAATAAACAACATATTCCCTTCTTTTAAGCCAATTTATAAGAAAGTTCTAGGTTTATTCAACGATAACATGGTGGTTGTAGATGAGTGTCTTGAAACTACATTTCCCAAGTTTCAACTCAAAAGTAGGATCAACAATTATGCGATTTAGACTTAGAGTTTTGTTGTCGCTACAACAACCCTCCTTTTATGTTTTCTTTTACAAACGAAAGGAAAGACCCCCCTACTAAAATTTCAAACCTATTTCCCAATCCTCTACTTCTTGAGCCTAATGTTATTTCTTTGCATACCTTGAGGGAGTTGGGGGTTTAATATTGGTTGATAATTATATTTGATGGGTGTTGGTCATTCCTTTTGATATGAAGATTTAAAATGTATTCATTATGCTTCTTGACCTATGATGTTTCATCGACATTTGTATGATGGAATTGATATATTATCTTCAGACTTGTGTTGATTCCAAAGTTCTTGATGATATTATGAGGCTACAAGGGATCGTTTTTTATTCCATGTATTAAATGAACTTGTAGTTGATTATTTGTTGTTTGACTAATTCAAATTTTGCATCCTCTTGTTGGCATGATATGCTTAATATATTCAACTTATGTATTGTCTCATGTGGATCTTAATCGTCTATTTAGAATTGACAAATATAGTTTCACGACACTCATCTAAAACCACACATAATTGATTTTTGAATAAACCTAACACCCTCTTATAAATTGGCTTAAAGGAAGGGAAAATATCATTTATAGTATTGGAAAGTATTATTTTGATCATATGGATAATCTCATTATTCTATTTTGGAGGATCAGGTTTGTAGAGACACTTCATTGTATGATCACTCCAACCTCGAAAGGCCTATGACGGAATCTATAGATACTTATCCACAACCTTTACCTTGATTATTTCTAGGATTCTCCCTATCGGGAAGTGTATTATCTTGGCTTAGAGTTGCCTCAAGGTCCAAAGCCCCAGCATTGTTGAATCTACCTTTCCCACAAGACTATCCCTGAACCTTTTAAAATTGATCTATATTGAGTCTCTTTGGTCTTACCTCTCACCAAAACATAGGCCAAAATACCATTCATACTCTTGATTGTGAGTTCTTAACATGTCATCCCCTTATGTTTGTTCATTATCTGTCGCATGCATAATGACCTAGTGTAAGGACCTATTCCTTGACTTGGTTGTATTCCCACTCCTCGCGATTTGAGTATGTTTTCCCTCTGATATGTGCATATTAAATGGACTAACCTGTGATGTGTGTTTGGTTGGAGTCGATGTCCTGTTTCCACTCATCGCTACTTGTGACGTTAAATCGTCACACAAAGTGTCATATACTTTTCCTCCATCACTTTTCCTTCGTCACAACTTATTCACCATATCCTTCATTTCCATATGCCCTCGCTCCTCCCATGATGATTGATTTCCTAAATCCTATGTTGTACACCTTTTTATAAATTTTGGCCCCTAGGTGCAGAACCCTGATGGGACATGGAACTTTGACTTCTGTAATTTGGGCTTAATTTTCTAAATTGTCATTTATTTTATTTATTCTTTAATTTTGTATATATTTTTTATTTTGATTTCATTTCATTTTAATTTCATTTAATTTTTAATTTTTAATTTTATTTATGTTCATTTTTCCCATGGTTTTGAAAATCACATGATATTGTTCATGGTTTCTCCTGATGGTTTTTACCCCTAGAATTACTATAGGTATTTATTTTTACTAGAGGGGAAACTATTTCACATGAAATATTTATTTACATGGGGTAACTTCATTTTTTAACATAGGTAAACCATCTATGTTAAACAACTAACCATTTAACATGTACATCATTTTCTCATGAATGAATGTTTAAAAAAAAACAAATCAAATTTTTATTTTTATTTTTTTTCTTTTTCATTTTTTTCTTATTTTAATTTTACTTTCATTTTGTTTTGTTTTTCCCTCACCCGCCATAAATCTAAGGTAGTATCCTAGGTTCATACCCATTGGACATTACATGTACTTTGCAACATTTCCCATGAAAAATCAAAGATCAAGACATATCTCCTTAGTTTTAGGAAGGTCTTCCTATTTTCTAGGATTTCCTTCCTCCCTTTCCGAATGGAATGGGAACTATATTACCGATTGAAATATTATTCTCAAATTCCTTGAAACTTTGGATGGCCATATAACACATCTTAAATAATTTAATTAATATATACGAGAGAAGGTCCATATAGTAATATTATTTTAATGGTAATTCATAGGAATGGGATTGCATGTAGTGTGTCCATGTTGTCAGAACTCATGAGACCTTCCACACTCCACCTCTCTTACATACAATCCCAACGACGACCATCCAAATATTATTTGGATATTATTTTAATGTTCTTTTAGCGAGTGTGGACGAGGATTATTATATCAGTATTAAAAGTTATATCGTCGTCGAAGTTACCTTTTATCACACTCAGTTACCACCCAACCTTCTGATGACGAACCTTTAAAGATTTGCATTATAATAATAATTGTAGTGTGTTTGACTGTTTGGGGTATTAATTAATATTTGAAGGCTTGTACACAATGGGGGGGAATATGTTAAATTAATATTATAACACATCCCCAACCCATGTCATCATAGAATTACCACCGACCATTTACCAAGACTTATCTTTTCCTACCAAAATCTCGATGATGACCATGAGGATTATTTTAAGAAGAAATATATTATTTTAATATTATTGGTTATAACCATCGAGCTTATGATTACTATGTCATCGGGAATGAGCTCTTTGTCGGGAGTGAGCTCATCATCGAGAGAGTGGAGTGAGAGATATAGCTTGAATATACTTACTATGATGATGATGCATGGACTATGTCCATTCTAGTGGGTGAACTAGGAGAGATGTTACATTTGTTTTTTATTTATTTATTTATTGTTTTTTTTTTATTTGTTTTTTTTTTTAATATTTTTATTTATTTAATATTTTTATTTATGTATTGATTTATTTAATTTTTATTTTTTTATTATTTTATTTTTAAATTCTCATGGGTAAGAGGAGTAAATAACATGAATTGGTCCAATGGCTAAAAACAGACATTACCTTAGCGGAGGTCATAGGTTAAAATCTAGAAGGGGATAGGTTAATTTTTGTAATTTGTATTTTTACATTAACGGGTATAATTAGATTAATTTATTTTTGATTTTTGTATTATGGGTAATTATTTATTTTATCTTTGTCAATAATTGTAAATAATGTAGATTAATGTAAATAATTTTGTTACTTTATTTTATTTTTTTTTTTAATTATTTTTCTAATTTTAAAAAAGGGAAAATTAGCTAAAATTATGCAACAAGCCACAGGTCCCATGCCCGCCCACATTCTTATTCAAACTATCTCTAGGGGATGAAACATTTAAATCGCTGATTTTCAAACTCTATTATGCATCTAAGACTCCTTTTTGCAGGTTGAATATTGATGGTACAGATTCTCCCACGAGCTTGATTGATCACTGTTGAGCACTAATCTTTAAAAAAGAATAATGTGAGCTACATATGTCAGAATTCAGTCCATGATACCTCATTGGAAAGGTACCGGAGAGAGGAACACAATGGTAGAGTTATCCAGGTCAAACATTTGATATAATATGTTAGAAAATGCAAAAACCAGAAGACCACAGATTTGGGAGCAAAAAATGGATTTGCAAATTTCAAACATCCATATCCAAGGCTGCAAGGAACGAAATTAGACCTGGGATGGAATGATGGAAATATGGAAAGGAGAATAATAGGAATTTATCGCAATATTTAATAAATACTAAGCATAAATGGTCTAAAAATGCATAAACATAAGGAAAACAAATTCGGATAAAGACCATGCTACACAGAGTTCAAACAATCATATCTCAAGCTAAAAGAAATTAAATCGAACCAACAATAGCTCAATGGAAAAATACGATAGAGGAGAATAAGGGAAGAAGATCTTAATTAGTAGGCTAAAGCCAGAAACACCTAGAATGAATGAGGGAATACATAATACAAAACCAACCAGTTGAGTGAATAATATTTTAAATAAATATCATCTGTAAACTACCATACAGAGAATGTAACCACCGAAGGGTCTATTCATCTTCTATTTGTAACTCCCATAACTACATTTTTAAAAATTTACAAAGAAATTGGGGGAAATGAAATGAACATCTTCTAGAGCTGAAGAGTCTCTCTTGTTTTATAAAAGAGATTTGGCTGAATGTAAGGATTTTTTCCCTTTGTAACGAAAGACAATACTATTACTTTTGAGTTAATAAAGAGCAAGAGCAATTTCATAAATTTGTCTCTTTGATGAATTTTTATGAGACTATTCATTATGCATTTATCTTCTAGCTGAGTAGATAGGATTATGTTGTATGAACTATTTATACACTCTATCTTGTCTGCTCATGTTGTCACATGTTTCCTTGTGTGTACAGAAATGATGTTATGGATGTATTATACAATTTTTTGTCTATGTATGTGTAGCATTGTAGTTTTAATTTACCATTTGAATACATGAATTATTTCTAATTATAATGATATTATCTCTTGTCTTACTCACTCTTTTAGTTTTTCTCCCGAGATAGGTTAGAATTAGTTAGATTAGATTTGTTTTGTTTTAGTTAGATTAGCCTTAGGATTTAGAACTCTTTGGGAGAAATTTCATTGTATTTCTCCCTTTTTTTCTTTTAATTCTAAGAGAAAAAAAGGCCCATATACTCATTGAAAACACTACACCAAACAAGAGTAGGTATAATTGGTACCTGCCATCTGGCATTCTCCTTACCCTACTTGACAGGCTATTTGGACCTGTCAATAGAAATGGTGCTAGAAGGATTTCCAGATGAAAAGATAAGCCTTTGAAGTCATTCTAATTACTTTGTTTTAATTTACTAATGGATCCATCCCATATCCCTTTATGGAGGTTTTTTTCTAGTATTGTACCTCCCAAACCTCCTAGAAATATTTTGCATTTCTTGTTGCAACTTAAATTTGATCGCAAGGGTGAAACCTCTACATCTGGACATCCTTTAAATTTAGGGAAAATTTGTAGTTCTCACAATATTACTAATGGTAATACCATTTGAGGGATTTTCACTCTCACCTTTGCAGGCCAAGTCCAAGGTTGGTGCAAGACTTTGTTGAATGCCTCTATTCACACATGGGAATAATTTATGCATGAAGTTTTTCTTGCTTATGAGAATTAAGAATATGATCAATTGTGTGAAGAAATTCTAGATCTTAGGAAGAATGAATATGAATCTCTTCATGATTTTGTTATCACATTTACTCATATTTGATATAGATTTCCTCTATATGAAAGGCCCTCTAACAATGATATGATTTCATGTTTAGTTTCTCTTACTCATGAAATATATCATCTAGCATATGAAGAATATAAATCATGTTTCAATGTTTCTTCACATGTTGATTTGGATTTAAATGAAAATATTGAAAATATTAATGGCTTAAATGGAATCCATATGTATGGACCTTTCTTCACTATTGGGGATATAGATCATAGATAGAATTTATTTTTGGAAGAAGGATATCTATCCTCTCACCAATGTGTTTCCCTTTTATTTTGTTGAATTATTGTAACTTCGAATAATATTATACTTATATTTGAGTCATTGAGTCATTATTGTATAGATCAAATCCCCTTTTGTGGATTGATCAAGTCATCTCTTGTATAAGATCAAAACCCCTTTTGTGGATTGGTCAAAATGTATGTATATGGTGGTATTTGTAAATTTATCCCCCAATAATTGTAAAGTGGTTTTGACCACTTCTAGGAGAATTCGACTCCACCAAGTGAAGAGAAACAACCTTATCACCACCTCACAACTTTCATTTATATGGGAGGATGGTGTCTCATTTGGACACACCACACTAGCTATAGAACTCTAAAGAAGTGTGGAAGCCTTGGAGGAAACAACTAAGTGTGACATCAAGGAGGGTTCTTGGTCTGTGTCTTGGTATTTCTTGGTTAAGTGGTGTTCTACTCTTCCTAGTGAAGGAGTATAGGAGCATATTCTATTCGTTCTTTGGTCTATCTATATTGAGGAAGTTTTTGTTGGGTTTTTTCCCCCACGAGGGTTTTCGAGGATAATCTGTGTGTCTCAATTGTTTCTGTGATTGCCTCTCTTCCAGTGATATTATTTATGTAGTTATTGTGCTAAATGATTATAATAATAAATAAGAATCGTAATTTATATCTATATAAGTAAAACATCAACATGGTATCAGAGCATGCCTGAAAGAGACCAACTTACAATCCAGTTTTCAATATTTCAATTACTACAGAATTATGATTTTTGCATAAACCCTAAGTGTGACATTTTCCTTGTTTGAGGAGGACGTTGGAGAAAGTAACCACACTTAGGAGCTCACCCTAGGGGGCACATCTAGTCCCTGGATTAGAATTCCAAAATTCGAAGTTTGAGAAATTAGGGTTTCCTTATAAAACCCTGAGTTGTAGTTGCAGTACTAGTTGCAATTGAAGTATTAGTTATAGTTGCAATTCTAAGTCCTTTGTACCAGTTCCTTCATGCCATTTGAAACACCCATTTTAGTACCAATTGCAGTAAACATTTTTTGTTGGGACTGATTTTTTATTTTCCCAGTGTGTCTTACCCTAGAAAATATATAGTTGCCTTTAAATTACAAATTGAAGCACCTTTAAACTTTAAAAGTTTTGTTATTACTTTTCATTGTTTCCGGATTGTGCCACTACCTATCGATATTGTTTGAGGTATGCACTTACATATGTTAAAATTGTATCACTATTCTAAAGAGTATTGTAGGAGAAAGGATTTTTTGTCTAAACAACAATCGCAGATCCAGAGGGATCTCAGATCTAACACATTCAGAGGACCAATTCACCTCAGGTTTGATTAATTTAATATGCCTCTACTTACTATGATATTATGAAAATCTAGGTTGTATTTTGATTTGTTAAAAGTATGACTATCATACTAACCACTGGTAAAAATTAAAGTCAAAAGTATTAGATTGATTAAAGTTGATATTATAAAGTTTATTCCCTAACTCATATTTTTGTCAAGATAACATATTTAATTAGTACAGAGGATGGGTTGAAGAAAGTACTTGTCATATTGAGTGAAGGAGAATCGGAAGAAAAGAAACACAATCATTCTTGAGGAAAAGACTCCAGGTTCTAGGTTTGATTGATTAAATTGATAAGATTCAAATTTACATGTGTAAATTTTGATAACTACCTCATTACAAGTAAACACTATAGTTGAGATAAAAATCTTTGAAAAGTTTTATAATTGGTAGCATGTGAGAATTATTAAGATAAATGCTTACTGTAATCATTTACTAGATATAACTAACATCTCCTATAGGAGAAAATTATTGTCTTGTTTCCAATTTTCCATGGAGGAATGATTTATCACAACAATAGAAGAGTGTTTCTCTCATTCCTTATTATTTTATTTCTTACTTTTTACCCTTGTTTTAGGATAAGAGACAGTCCTATAGGAGAAAATTATTGTCTTGTTTCCAATTTTCCATGGAGGAATGATTTATCACAACAATAGAAGAGTGTTTCTCTCATTCCTTATTATTTTATTTCTTACTTTTTACCCTTGTTTTAGGTAGATCACAAGTGATATCTCTAAAGGAGATAGTGAGATGATTGTTCTCGCTATTGTTTTATTATTATTATAAAGAGTATTATTCTTGTCTGTTGTTTCTCCCTTGTTGTTCTTGTTCTAGGAATGTCACAGGTGATAACCCTAAGTAAGCTATAATGACGGTTACAGGAGGCAACATATTAGATGAGACATGGAGCATACTATCCAAGTTGTATACATGATCGTATAAATTCATGTATGAAAGAATATGAAGAAGAAGGTACTTTTGAAATACATAGTATCTCATATGGAGAATGATTGTAAGGAGAAGAAGGCTCCAAAGATGACCGAACATTATAATAGAACTCACAGTAGACTTGGTTAATGGATAAGGAAGCCACCTTGACAGGAAGAAAAATTCATTTGAAGTCCGACTCAACTTTTCATATTAAGACTTGGTATTCAACACCAAGTATATCCTATAGAGACTATGAAGTTTTTGTAGACTGATAAGAATCAAGACTCAGAGTAAGCCTGATCTCAGAGGGGATTAGATGGGAAAAAGAGACGTCTTCCAAGATGAACAAATAGATTCCATGAGTTGAGAATACTAGATCATAGCTTTAGAGACTTCTAGAAGATGTCAAATCTCCTAGGAAGATTCCCTTGTTTCAGTGAAAGAGGAGGAAGCCAATCAAAAGGATTGGGATACGTTTTTTTTTTCCTTGAGACCAGAAGGGAAGTAAATGGTGACTTCAAATATTGATCTATAAGATCAAGCATGTTGCAGATAACAATATAAATATGTACACAACCTTATTTGTGCCCAGAGAATTCTCCCAACAAGAGGGAGAAGACTATGATGAGACACTTTCTCTAGTAATCAGAGGAAGTATATATATAAAAAACATGATTCATTAAAAGAAGAAAACACAATATGAGATTTAGATGGAGAAGGTATGAAAATCCATGTATTTGAGATTGAGTTATCTCCAGTGCTAGTTGGTGTAGTACATGAGTTGGTCCATGGAGACATGACTACAATAGAATATTGAGTTACCTCGAGAGAAAGAGGATAATCTACCCTCACTGTTAGTTATTGAGCCACTCTCAATTTTAGATGAAGTTGTTTCCATGATAGAGTAGAGGAGTTTCTTTGATAGTTCAACAACCATAGTGGAAATGGAGCAGGTGATATCAACTTCAGAACAATTGCAAGTGCAGAGTACCATTCCTAGAGGAACAGTTGCAAAGAGAGTAGAGGACATACTCTCAGGAAGTGAGACAGATAGTTATTTACAGAAAGAACATAGAGTTAGGACATGATTGTGTAGATTAAGTTGCAACTGAGCAAGTTGAAGCAAGCTCGAAGATCTTGGTATGTAAGGATTGATAGTTTTATGATGAGCTTGGCCTTTACCAAGAGTAAAGATGATCCCAACATTTAATTCAAGATTGAGAATGATGGGCCAGTTATATTACTGCTATATGTGGATGACTTATTATTGACAGATGAGGAAAATATCACCACAAATTGTAACAAGAAGCTTGTTTCTATATTTCAAATGAGGACCTAGGCCTGATGAGAGACAGACCTAGGCCTGATGCATTATTTCGTATGTCATGAAGTATGATAGAGCCTATAAGAGATTTTCCTTAATCAAGGAAAGTATGTTGTGGAAATTATGAAGAGATTCGATATGATGGAATGTAAATCCATGTCCACTCATATAGAGATGAATCTAAATCTCTTGG
Source organism: Picea abies (assembly GCA_900067695.1). Classification (NCBI taxonomy): domain Eukaryota; kingdom Viridiplantae; phylum Streptophyta; class Pinopsida; order Pinales; family Pinaceae; genus Picea; species Picea abies. The sequence continues at coordinate 13,363 of CBVK0102127347.1, forward strand.
CTTATACTTCATTAGAAATAGTTTATGTTACTCTATACAGACACATGATTGGTTTGTTGATGTATCTGATGAATAACAGATTGAATATATGCTTTGTTGTGAACACCTTGAGTCACTATTTGGTGGAGCCCAGACATCTTCACCTTGTAGCTACAAAGCATGTGATGAGATACCTTAAGGGTACATTGGATTATGTTCTCTGTTATACTAGAGATCATGACTTTAGATTGTATGGCTATACTGATTCAAATTGGGCTTGAATTGATTCAGACAAAAAAATAACTTCAAGATGTTGTTTCAATTTTGGGTAAGCCATGACTTCATGGAAAATAATGATGCAATGCAGTATTTCTCTCAACATGGTAGAAGCAGAGTAAATTGTAGCATGTTCTGCCAGTTGTGAAGCCATATGGATTCGTAATTTTCTGAAAGGTTTGTTCAGTCTGGAGATGGAATATACCATGATTCTATGTGATAACCATAGTTGCATAAAGATGACAGAGAACCCAGTGTTCCATGATAAGATGAATCACATAGAGATATGATATCACTAAATTCTTGACATGGTGCAAAAGGGAGTTGTAAAGCTCCAATATGTTGGCATAGAAGAGAAGGTTGCATATGTGTTGACTAAGCTTCTCTCTCGTGTGAAGTTTGAGTACTTCTGATACAAACTTGGTGTTGTCTGAAATGACCTCCCTTGAAAGGGGGAGTGATGTTGATGATACTATGGTATTCTAACCAATAGTGGGTAGCTCAGTTAGGATTTTATATCCTAGGGGACTGATCATCCCTGTGTAGATCCGGAAGGTCTGGTAAGGACGATCTGTCAGAGTACCTATGCATGTATATGCCAGTTGTGATCAGTAGTGGTATCTTAGTTAAATAGTGGGTAGCTCAGTTAGGATTTTATATCCTAGGGGACTGATCATCCCTGTGTAGATCCGGAAGGTCTGGTAAGGACGATCTGTCAGAGTACCTATGCATGTATATGCCAGTTGTGATCAGTAGTGGTATCTTAGTTAGGATTTTATATCCTAGGGAATATTATGATTCCTGGGAATATCCCAAAGGTCTGGTAAGATGGTCTGTCAGAGTACCACATGGTACCTCAATTAGGATTCTATATCCTAGGGAATATTATGATTTCTAGGAAAATCTTGAAGGTCTGGTAAGGATGCTCTGTGAGAGTACCACAAATGTTGTTTTTGATGCACCCACCTCATTTTGTTGCCACATATTGATGTTGATGTTCCAACTTCATGATGTTGATGTTGTTGTTCCAGCTTCATGTTGTTGATGATTTTGATGTTCGAGCTTTGTGTTGTTGATTTTGATGTTTCAGCTTCATGTTGTTGATGATGTTGATATTCCAGCTTCATGTTGTTGATGTTTATTTTCTAGCTTTGTTTTGTTGATGTTGATATTCCAACTTCATGTTGTTGATGATAATGAAGTTACTCCAACTCTACATTGCAACTGATGGTGATGTTCAGTTTCTATTGATGTTGATGATGAGAAAAACTTTTGATGACCTATAGATATGACCAACATTGTTCCTGATGTTGAAGACTATGTCCCATCCTCTTGATGATGTATTGAGTCCAGTCTGTTGTTATTAATGTTTTCAATAGAATACCCTTATTGTTAAGTGGGAGTGTTTAACTATTGTAACTTTGAATAATATTCTACTTATATTTGAGTCATTATTGTATAAATCAAATCCCCTTTTGTGGATTGGTCAACATGTATTTATATGGTGGTATTTTTAATGTCGGCCCCAGTAATTGCAAAGTGGTTTTAGCCACTTCTAGGAGAAGTCGGCTCCACCAAGTGAAGAGACATAACCCTAGAACCACCTCATAACTTGCATTTATATGTGAGTATGGTGTCTCATTTGGACACACCACACTAGCTCTGCAACTATGAAGAAGTGTGCAAGTCTTGGAGGAATTGCTATTGCAGCTAAGTGTGATGTTAAGGAGGGTTCTCGGTCTATGTCTTGGTATTTATTGGTTAAGTGGTACACTAATATTCCCAGTGAATGAGTAGAGGAGGATCTTATGTTCAGTGTTTGGTATATCTATATTGATGAATTTTTTGTTGGGTTTTCTCCCCCATAGGGTTTTCCTAGGATAATCTATGTGTCCATATTGTTTCTATGATTTTGTCTCTTTCAGTGACCTTATTTATGTAACTAATGTGCTAAATGATTATAATAATAAAGAAGAACCGTAAATTCTAGTTGTATAAGTTAAACATCAACATATTTCCTTGTGATGAAAAGGAGGCCTTTTGTGTAAATTCAAGTTCATATTTTTCTGTAGTTGACCAGAAGGATACTTTTCCTATTGATAATGGGACACGTCAGGTCACATAGATGGCTATGTAAGATTCTCATGATCCTATCTCATCCTTTCCATCACAAGGAATGTAAGAGGAAGATATGGAGAAAGAATTGAATGCTGATCATTTTGTTAATAAAAAAAATCCATACAGACTAAATAAGAATTGTTCCTCACACATAGATAATTTCAAGCTAGTTTCTTTTGATGTGGATTGTCCTGTTGTTATAAATTATCCTAGTTCAACTCATATAGATCAATAATGTTCTCCTACTATTGATGGATTAGTTATTGAACCTTCTTGTTCTAATGATTCTTGTGACTTGCTTGTCTCCTTTAACCAAGAGTATTCTATGAAGTATATTTTATATTGTCATATTTTGCAAGAGTAAGACAACCATGTTGATATTTCCAATTTAGGAGAAGAAATAAACATACAAGACATACCTCTTTTAAAACAACCACCCATTTTTTTTTTCAAAAGGGAAACCATCTCTAAGAAGAACATGTTGATTGTGAAACCATACCTAGTGTGATACCTACTGATCCAAAATCAGGCATCGATATTCTTAATGATGAGGAAACATCATTCAAGGAATCACTTTCCAAAAACGTTTTTTGTTCTAGTGAGGCTTTTAATTCTCTTAATTCTTCCACTTAGTATTATTTGTATCATGATCTCTTTAATGGTTTTATTTTGTAGGAAGACACCCATTTATCTATTCAAATGAACTCAATGGGACTGACCCTTTTTGAAATACTTGATGGGTGCAATGTACATATGATAGATAGAGAGGATAAGGCCTCTTCCCATGATCTTAGTACAACTATGCCTTATGAGCCTCTTTCATGGGGTGAAAGTAATTTTGTAGAAGATATATATATCATACCATGTATGTTTCTTCTTCATATTCATTTTTGGTTAATAGAGAGTATTCTTGTTCAAGTATCCTTGTATGGGATATTGTTGATACTAGTGGATATCACCATTGTCTTGAATCATACCATGGTGGATGTTGTAAAACACCCAACCCCCTAGTTAGATTTTAAGGAATGGGGTATTAAAATTTCATTCCCTTAATCCATCTCAGAATTTCCTTTTGATAGAAACGTCTTCTTTTTCTAGTCAAGAGATTCCCAACGAATATAAGTTTTCCAAAACCTGATATCTAGATCGAAAGTTATAGAAACTCAATTTTTTTTGGGCCATCATTGTTCAACGACCAGCTCATTACCTTGTGGAATCCATGTGGATGCTTATTACTCATTCCATCCGATGTGGAAGTGACATGTTAGATTTATGGCCTGATCCATTGGCCCAACTTTCATCATCGTCAACCTTTCTTTTATCCCATGAATCACTCTCACTATCCCAAAACTCTGAAGACGATGTACTAAAGAGTACCTCCCCCAAATGCTATGGATATTAGCTCTCGATATTGATGGCTCAATGCACATTGGTGATATCCTTTGGAATATATATTTACTCCCAGATACCAATGGTCTCCACCTCTCATGGATGTGACCCCGGAGATCAACAGTGGAGGATTCAACTTATCCCTTCACCGACCGACAATTGTTGTTAGCCCCAACTCCCTTAGTTGTTGGCAATTACTTTGTCATTTTCGTTATTTCTTGGTTGAACATGACCATTCCAACCTCCCATAATTTTGATGATGTTATATCTAGATTTAATGATCCATATATCCTCTTCAAATCTCTGACAATATCAATGGTTACCCTTACTAATCCTTTTTGAACCCACATCAACCAACTTACAGCTGACACCTATCATCCTAAGGATACTCTAGATGCCTTTTTTGCATGCCACATCACTCATGGCATCATCATTAATTTTATTATTTGCAAGGGTTCTTAGAGATCTATAGTGGACATGGACCCTGACCTCTCATAGATCCATGGTTCTTGTTGTTTCTTATTCCTTGTCGTCATCGACATTAGGCTTATTCCTTAAGCACTACCTTCCTTCCACCTATGATGATGATACATAAGGAATCTACGATACAAATTTCTTGAGGGCCAAGGGAAATCCCCGTTGAATATAATGGTCACAATTTAAAGTGAGTTACCAAAGGGCCTCCTCGTCCATTGGAACCCACCCTCATATCAGTGGCCAATCCCTTGGTGAGACTTGTCACTACTTGGACACGTTGGTTTTCATGCTGGCACCCTCATGTGATCATGACATTGTCTCTGCATGACACATGGAACCATCGCCACCTGACACATGACATTCACACTTCCCACAGAAGCTCACCTATAGGTGTCGTATTGCTATGGCATGCGTCACCTACTGTGCTCGACATGTGGCACCATCTTCATTGTGACATGTGGCACCATGCATGTCATCTACTTCAATATAAATATTAAGGATCCATATTGTCTATGTGTTGGCAGCCAATTCACTTTTTCTATTATCCCATAAGCTGCCTACACCTATGTCTTGTGAACTTCAAGTTTTCATCGCATTTTTCAAATAGACGACAGTTTCATTTCTTGCGACATTTTCACATTTGTCTTTGTAAAGTTTTCACGACTGTAAGCGTGAAAACTCCCCCTTTCAAGGTCAAATTTCAATCACTATCTGAGCTGTCATGACCTTTTTGTTGATATGACTACTGCGCTTACCTTATGATTATTGTTATGTGGCTAGAAGGATTTTCATTATGCTCATTAGACATTCTTATATTGATTG
>CBVK0102127351.1:0-10253 GCA_900067695.1 Picea abies
TGCTATGATCCCTGTGACTGATGAGCCCATGGAGGGCGTAGCTTTTGATGCACAGGACCATACCCGACGGACAGGTACCATTTTGGATCGGTACACATGGGGACATGATCAGTTCGGACCTCCATGGGGCTGAAGAGCCCATCAGGTGGATGTTGGGACCCATCAGGGGGCAAAGACAGGATAGAGATGGATCAGGGGCTTTGCACCAGAGAAGAAGAGGACGTTCCACCAAAGGCACTTTGGCAGAGCTTGACCTAGGGGGGATGGCCCTCTTTCAGTGGAACGTTGGCCTTGGACGCCCTAAGACGTCACCATCTTGACCATGACATCATCCAACATCATGGATGTCTTGGGAGGCAGACTAGGCAGCATTGGCACGTGTGGCAGGTTGGAGAAGCCCAAGGAGGGCTAACGTTTTGCTCCAGGATGTCCCATTTGCCCTAGAAGGGGCTGACGTCTCCCTTAAAGGGGCTTATTACTTCTTTTCAACTTGATTAGGGTTTTAATTTGACAATTTAATGCAAAACAGTATGATTTTAGTATTTTGGCCTTGTCGACCTTTTTTTACATGACCTAAAATGTAAAATTAGGTCATGGAATGGTATAAATGAAGGATTTTCACCTTCATTTTAGACACAACTCGCTCACCACTTGGTGAGATCTGAAATTTGCACCCTATTCTAGGGTTTTGGCTGATTTAGTGATGCACACTTGTTGAAGGAGGACTACTTTGGTATATTTTGGCTTTTCTCTTAATGGAAGGTGTTACAACTAGGGTTTGCATTGCTTCTTCTTGGTGAATTGTAAGTATTTTTCTACAAAACTTCTTGAATGAATGGTTGTAGTTTAATTTCTTGCATATGTTTATGATTTAGGTGAACAAAACCCTAGGTGACAAGCACACAAGTAGGTCCTTGTCTCATGTCCCCATTGAGAGAGTTTTCAGCCATTTGAAGGAGAGAGTCTAGCCATTGCTACACTCCCTTCCCCTCTTCATTTAATACTAGTCATACTTCATGTAAGCTAAGAAGAGAGAGACCCCTTAAGCCTAGGTCTACTACACTTAGGGCAGTTTTTCTCTAGTGTTTGTTGAAAAGGCCTTGTTGTAGCAACACCTTGCTCCATCAAACCCTCTAGTCTTGGTTTTATGCCTCATCTTTCAGCTAGCCGTTTTTCCATTGAGTTAAGGAAGGAGGAGAGAGCACCGAGGCCTAGTTTACCTACACCAAGGTGAGCCTCTCTCCCCTAGGGTTTCGACTTTGGGGCTTGCTCTAGCAACACTCCAAAGCCTCTCCCTCTAGTCCTTGACCTACTTACCTTTGTCTCCTTCAGCTCTTGCGTCTTCCACTATTTGACTCAATTAACCCTAAGGCACTGATCTAAAGAGACCTCATGCGCTAAAGTGACTTTAATCACAAACAACTCTCAACACTTTGAATCAAACCCTAACCTAACTAACCTTAGCCTAGAACTAAACTTCTAACCCTATATGTTGCCGTCATCCCCTGCTATTAACACCTTTTGTGCAGCAAACGTTTTGTTTTATAAGCAGTTGAATGATTATTAAAGGCATAAATTGAATGAAGTGTTGATTTATTACTTTGAATGTCGTATTGTTCCAACATTTATTGGTGAAGTGACATAATTTTCATTGCTATTTATAAACACTGACCTCGTCAATATTTATTATCAAATTGCTTATATGTGTATCAGATAGTCATTGACTTATATGAAGTACTAACCAAGTGAGCATCTTGCATATATTAGTTTCCTTGTTGCTTTGTCTCAGACAAGTGCATCTCCTTTTCTTTGGTTATACTTTATTATTGGTTGTTTAGCCGGACTATCTGCTCGGTGGTGACTTGTGAGAGGGGAAACTTATCCTTGCCTTATAATCCTTTGCCTTCTCAAAACCCCCGGTCACCGGGGACGTCTCCCCTGGGCCTTACCACCCTAAAAAAGAAAGAACCATCCCATTGAGGTGACATTGGGTGGGATTGGTTCCTGTTACGCCAATTTGACTCTTCAACCTCTAGCCCTTATCCTTGCTACAAACTGTGTGATAACAAAACCAACAAATAAACCCTAACCAGAAATACCAATATTGTTGTGGCAGCAACACAATATCAAGAGAACATACCTCTACCAATATAAGCGTACCTTTACCAAGAGAAGCGCACAAGAGAGCTACCAGAAAGACTGAGATTACACCACGGCATCTGTTGCACTACCCTCTCCAGACTTGCGCCTCCTTCTGCTACAACTACTTCTCCTTAAACTTGTGCACTTGCTGAGTGAGTAAGAGTGTGTCCAAATGAGGAGCGCCTAGCCTCTATTTATACTAGTCTTCCAAGATGTCTTTTCATGTAGGGTCGACCTCTCTTTCTGGAGCCTTCTATTTACTTTACTGTTAATCTTCTTGGACCAACTTCTCTTCTAGGGTATTCCACATCTATTTAATGGTTCTCTTGCTTTCGGAATATTCTACTCTAAGTACAAAGGTTATACTAGAGGTTAATACCTCCCGCAACTACAAAAACATTAACATCCACATGCTATGCACCTTGACTAGTAAGTGTTTTCTTATTGTGCATGTGATTTTCATGGTATATTTTTGTGAAGGCTCTATTAGAGAGGTAATAGTTGCATGTTATCATTGTTTTCCTTGAATAATTTGAAACCCTAAGGAAGGTGTTGACCACCTATTTCAACTAGGGGATCAACTCCATGTGCCATGAAGCTGTGTACCTGATGGTGCAACCAAGTTGAAGACTTTCTGGTTCTACAAGGCATTTTTGCCTCAACACTTCTTTTTGTAACTGGAATTTCCGCTCCCCTGCGTGGGATAATAATGTAATGGGTTTGCATGGATCATATTTTAGGTTAGTTACCTAGGACTTTATCATTAGGGAAGTCCTTTCATCGAGTGTTTTTTTTTCCTCGGGTAATTGATCTGGCCTAACCGGCCATTTTAATTACCCTTGAGTTTTTCACTCCCAATAATCCTCCAAAGTGGTGAAAGGCATTCTAATGATCGAGCCCAATGGGTGACTAGGGTTTAGGAATATTGTAAATGACCATGCTAGAAATCTCCTAGAGTCTTGAGGAATTCCGTCGAGTCTAAGTAGTTTTTTTTAATTTTTTAAAATTACCCAATTAATGGTGATTTTAATTAATTTTGATGTAAAAATGTAAAAACTAGGTCCTAGGGGATTTTGATAGGGGTGTGAGTACTCAAACTAAATGGAATGAGACCCCCTACACCCTTGGACCAAGTTTCATCTCAAGTGGACAAGTTTTGCTAGGTCATTGTCCATGAGGAGTCCAAGTCAATCCAAGTCAGCAATTTAATTGCTTTAATTTGGCTAAGTAAAAATGTCAATTTTTGTAAAATGAGCAAAAAGAGTTGAGAAGGAGTGGGAAAGGTTTCCTAAGCCTTTTCCTAAGTTAGAAAAGCACTTTTCTAGATTAACCCAACCCCCCTTGTTTAGCCACACTCATAGCTTGTCATCCGCCCTAGGGAAGTTGCACCCCCCTTGGTGAGTAACTTAACTAAAGTCAAAAATTAAAAGGTGAAACCACCTTTTTCCCTAAGCGCACCCCCCTTTATCTAATTTGATGTTGGACTATGTCAAAAAGGTTTTTCCCCTCCCCCTCACTCAACCCTCACAAACCCTAGAGCTCCAAAACCCTAAAAGTGCGCCCTCCTTGAGATGGTGACTTATTTTGCATGAGTGACACTTGGAACTCATCCAAGAGGGGTCACTCTTGCCTCCTATCTATAAAAGAATGCCTACCTCTCCCTCATTACACATCTATTCTCAGTGTATTGTTACTATGCTCAAATCTCTCCCACTCATCTCCCACTCTTCTCTCTTTCTCTCATTTGCTCTTGCTCTTGTGTAAAGCTTGTTGCAACTATTTGCAGCAACCTTTTTCTATTGGAATAAAAGAAATCTTTGGAGGATCCATGGTGCATTGAGAGATAGTAGTATTGTGTAGATCTAGTGAGTATTCATTTTGATTTAGCAAAGTATTTTGTTTCGTCATTAAGATCTACTCACCTCTTCTTTTTTCTGTAGCTTTGTTTCACAAAATTTACAGGTCACCCAAGGGTTTTGTCGACAAATTTCAGATCTGGAAATTTGCCCCTTCACCCAACTAAGCCTCTTTAAATTTCTGTTCTAATTTTCTGTACATTTCCATTCATTTTTTGGGCATTCTAACTCTCTTGAATAGATCAATAAACTATTTTTACTCGCTGATTTTTTGCACAAAAAATTTTTGTTATTACTAACATAAATTATTTGAGTTTTCTGGTTGTTTTTGCAGCTTTTTCAGCAAGCTTTGCTTGCTGGTTTTTTGCAGATTTGTACCAGAAAAGATGAGGTGTTGCCCATTTGGGGCCATAAAACTTGAAGAAAAGACCTCCCAAGTTGGAGTATTTTTCACCCACTTCTCTCTTCTTTTATCATTGTAAGCAAGCCCAAAGAGAGTCTCTTGGACTTATATTTCTTTCTAATTTTCAATTTTCTGCAATTTATTTTGTTAATGTGCCTACACCTTGCATAGTGGATTGGCCTAGCCACCCATGCAAAATCGTAAGGCTAGAAGTTAGATCTATTTTTTGTTTTTGTTATTGCATTTGAAGTTTGCCCCACTTGCCCTTAAGTCAAGGTTGAGAGGCTAGGAATCTTTTGCTTTCATTTCAAGTTGTTTGTTTATTTTGTTCACCCACTTGGGCACAAAATCGGTAGGCTTGTCCTCCATCTTGTGTCTTTGTTGAGGTTGCAAGTAGTTAGTTGTTTTTTCAAGTTTATTTACTTTCCAAATTTATTTTGCCTACACCCTGCAAAGTGGATTGGCTTAGCCACCTATGCAGTATCGTAAGGCTTGTCTCTTGTGTTAAATTGTTAATAGTTGTGTATGCCTTTTAGTTTCATTTATCTCCTTTAAAGTTCATTGTCAATACTTCACATAGTTAGAAGCATCTTTATTTTTGTTCAATATCCTGTATAATCTTGAGAAAGCAATCTTTCTTTTGCAATTTGTTTAACTTGGATCTATAAGCACATTTTTCATTTCATTTACTTGGAAGCTCTATCTCCTTAAGCATTTTTAATACAAGTAATATCATTGCTTAATCAATTAACTTATAGATTTAGGAGGAATAATCTATCTAGTTTAATTAGAGCACCCTTTACTAATACAACTTTCGCCACCAAAAAGGAGGCTTGTGGAGGCTTACTCGGGGTGCTAAGTCAAGGATGACTTCACGGCACTAGGTGTCCCCCTTGTTGAGCGCCCAAGTTTTCCGGGTTGACCTGTGGAGCTAGGGTAAGGCCTTGTTTTCCTTGCTTATTGAGCACCCATCAATCATTTTGGCCAAAGCGGTAAGAGTACAGGGGAAGTCACCTAGTTAGGCTTGCGACTTCACTTCACCTAATCAAAGCTTAAAACCTATTCACACAATTGGTGCTTCAAGTCTATAATCTAAATCTAACTGGTGTAATCTTTACTTTCCTGCAATTTTACTTGCAAGCTCTATCTTTCTTACATTTACATTTAAGTTGGGCATCTCTATAGTTGAATGGTATATCTTTGAAGTTGCACATTAGTCCTTTTGGTGGTTTTTCTTTCAAGTTATTGCATCCTTGAAGTTGTGCACTAGTCCTTGAGTAGTCTCTTCAGAAGTTGTGCATCTCTCTTTGACATCTAAGCTTTTGTTGTAAGTTGTATCCATTGTGGTGAATGCATCATTGAGCTATTTCCCCTTTAGCATATCTGCAAAATCTTTCAAGTGGTTAGTTCAATTGTATTTTCATTAATAGATCTAACAAGTGCATTGGATTATTGTGCAAGTATCTAGTCAAGTATTCTTTCATTTCATTTGTAAATTGGCAATTAGTTAAATTCTTTGTACATTGTGTAGCTATTCTTTAATTTTTAGTAATTGTTGTAATCATGTTTCATTTATATTAATTTGTAAAGTTATTCTTTATTTGTGCTTAGATCATTTATTTATTTATTGTAAACTTAATTAACCCCTTGCCCAACCTTTAGGCACTAGTGTTAGTTGACCTTAAGGAAAGAGCTAATTTTCATTTAAGTTGTGCATTGCATTGTTGTCTGCCATATAGGCTAGCTTCCCCTTACCTTAACAAACTAAAATTAACTCGTAGAATTCATTTAATAATTCACATAGTAACTAGGGTCTACCCCCTTGGCTTCCCTAGATGTAAGTCTAGACGGAAGAAGTCCAAATCGAGGTGACAAGTGGGTTTGGACTTAGGCATTGTGCCTCCAAGGATACACCAAGTGGATTGAGAATTTTCCACGTTTGTAGGTGTGTATAAAGACGGAAACATCTTTGGCGTCGTTGCTGGGGATAAGTCTTTTATCCTTGGTCTAAACGACTTAACTTAATTTATTCTTTTAAAACTAAGTAATAAATTTCTCCCTAAATTTTTTAACTTGGGTTGGTTTTTCATTGTTTGTTTACTCTCCAAGTGGCGACTCCATTAGAAAATTCTTTGAAGTATACTACTAGGAGCACTTCACAAGGATTGGTTTACTCTTTTCCTGAACCTGAAAAGGTTTATAGGAGGAGACTAAACCGCCTTGCTCCTCGTAGGCTACTTGAAAGTCTTTGAGAAGAAGTAGTCTGTGATATCCAATCCTTGTTTGAACAAAATAATCAACCAACTGTTAATACTTCAACAACTAATCCTAACTTAATCATGAGTACTCTACTAAAGCCTTTGAATTTGCAGCAATTCAAGGTGCTCCTCACGCAATTCCTGTCAAAGCTATTGAGAAGTTGCCTTCTTTTCAGGGAAACAATGCAGTTAGTGCTTGTGCTCACCTTTTGAATTTTGACTTATGTATCTTGAAGTGGTGTCGTGGTCATGATGAAGAGGATTTGAAGATGACTTTGTTTGTATATTCTTTAGAGGGGGATGTTGTTGAGTGGCTTTCAGAACAAGATCCTAACAAGTTTAGCACCCTAGCCGAAATTTATCAAGCTTTTAGAGAAAGGTGGGGTGATCAGAAAGAGAACAGATTTTTACTAGCTGCCCTTAGCACAAGTCAGAAAAAGGAAAATGAAACCATGGAGAAATTCAACAAAAAGTTTAATGCATTGGTGAAAAGTCTCCCTACGGCTATTAAGCCTCCAGATACTTCAATTTTAATTTATTACATGGAGGCCTTTGAGGGAGAAATCAGATATCAACTAAGGGATAAGGATCCTCAAACTCTTAAGGATGCACAAGCTTTTGCAGTGAGGATAAATAAAAACATGCAAGATGCTAGGAAGTCTAATATTCCTGGTTTTTCTAGAGGTTCTTCTTCCAAGAATGTTGAGGAAAGGAAGAAGAAAGTAGAGGGTCAAGAGTCTTCTAATGATGGTATTAAGGAGTTGACTCAATTGATCAAACAAATGGAAATTAACCATGCCAATCAAATTAATGCTTTACAGAATAGATTGATCACTATGGAGAGGGCACAAGCTAATAGATCGCATCACAAGCCAAATGATAAGTGGCCAAAGAGACCTCCTCCACATGATCAAAGGCCACCTAATTCTTTTGAGACCACCAACTTGGTAGATCATCAAGCAATACCTTATTGTAGGCCTTGTGGTGAATTTTATGAAGAAATGACTTGTCCAGTTTTCTTGAAGGTTGTGATGAAGAAGATTATTCTAATTCAGGAAATGAACAAGTTAATATGTGTGGTAGAAGGTACAATGTGGGAATGCATGATTGGATGGAATTTGTTGCACAAGGTAGTAGTGCTAGTTGCATGAACAATGTTGTTGATAAGGCAACAGAAAAATTTGGGCCTAAGCCCACTCCCCAACAAGTTTCAGAAATGGCTAAGTATAGAGGCATTACCTACAAAAGAAATGGAAACAGAAATCAAGATAGAAATCAAGCAAACATTCCCAAGGTAGCTCCAACCCCTCCTAAATCAAATGTGCATGCAAATTTAGATTTAAATATTGATTTAGGAGGATGGCTTAGTAATGCGAAAATGTTGGTTCTAGTAACATAAATCATGAAAATCCCTTCTCAAAGGGAAAAGTTGCTTAAAGCCATAGAAGATCCTCCTCAGAATATTGTTGATAGACAACCAACAATAGCTTACCAAGATGCACCAGTAATTTTGCAAAATTGGGATAGGGGGGATGAAAAGAATCATCCTTTTTTCCTTTCTTTACTTATAAACAATCGTATCCTTCATAATTGCATGCTTGACTCAGGAGCTAGTTCAAATGTTATGACTAAGAAGGTAATGGAGCAATTGAACTTAAGGATATCTAGACCTTACCATAACATTTGTGTCATGGACAGTAAAATGATTAAAGTGCATGGGTTAATTAAGAGTTTGCAAGTACACTTGGTTGTTTTCACAGACATCATGATTGAAATGGACATAGTTGTAATAGATGTGCCTAATGCTTGTGGAATGTTTCTTTCAAGGAAGACAGCTGCAAATTTGGGGGGCAATTTACAAATGGATTTAACTTATGCTACCATCCCTACTCCAAATGGAAATACTTTTAAGCTAAATAGAGAATTGGAAAGGAGGTATCATGTTGAAGACCCAAGAAATCCTAGAAATGAGCTAAAGTATAGAGAGGATAATCTTGGTAACTATGCTATCTTATCTAACTCTTTAGTACCTATAGAAGAAGAAATTAAAGAGGATAGAGTTGATGAAATTTGGTATATGTATTTTGATGGTGCTTTTTCTAGAACTGGAGAAGGTGTTGGAATAGTCATTCAATCTCCAAATGGTCAAGAATTTAAGTTTGCTTATAGATTGGAGTTTGATGCTACTAATAATGTGGTTGAATATGAGGCTTTCTTGCTTGGTTTAGAGATTTGCAAAGACATGGGTGTCAAATGTTTGAATATTAAGGGAGACTCGGATTTAGTCATACAACGACTTAAGAATAAGTTTGCTTGCAAGTCTAAAAGATTGAAAAAGTATAGGAATGCAATATGGGACTCCATTGAAGATCTTGATGCCTTGAATCTTGTTATCCCCGTTTTTTAGGGATAACTAGGAGATCATGTCCTGAGGCCCACAGGTCCTAGACATGGAGTACCGAGAGCAGGATGGACCTGAGCATGGCCCGGAGGGCCCATCCTTTTCTTCTTCCATCAGCTTTGTCTTGTCAGCAGCAACAGCATCCATCACCATCAGCTTGGTCTTGTACCAGAAGAGGTTCTTGCTCCATGAGGTAATTGGTTCAGGTATCATGGTATGTGTCACTTTTGGTCATTGAAACCTTTAAATATATGCATCTGATTCATTTTATCTCTAACAACTGCTTGGATCTTACATTAGCCCACTTGACCATGCTTGGGGAAATTGACGAGGTGCCCTAGCAAGCTTGTGCCCATAGGTCTTGGTTTGCCACTGGGGAGATTTCTAAAAAGCCATCGTTCGCTCCCATCATAGCACCACTGTTTCATCTTATCTCCCGCTCATTTATCCCATTCCCCTTGTCCGGGCATTGGGTTGACCTATTTGTAGGATTGCACCTTATCTCATGGGAAGAAGGGGCTAAAGGCCCAGAAGGTAAAAGCAGCTAGTAAAAGACAAAAGCCTAAAAATGAAACCTCGAAATGCTTCGCCCAGGGATCCCCGAGAAGGCAATAAAAGGCTCTCAGCAAGAAACAAGAGGGACCCGGAAAATAACGAACAAAACCTAGTCAGAGGATAGGGGGTCTCATCACGAGCCAACCTATTAAGTTCATGAGTACCTAACAGTATGACATTGCCACCATCTGGTTACCACGCCAGGACAGTGACCTTTGGTTGCATGGCCAAGGGAAAGGGGGTCTCATCACGAGCCAGCCTTCTCATCTCTGTGAAAGTACTTGTGGGTAACACTGTCAGCTCCGGTCACCATGCCAAGGCAGTGTCCTCTGGTCAACCCTTGAATAAAAAGAAAAAGAAGAAAAAAAAACAAATAAAAGAATAAAGCAAGAAAAAGAATAAAGGCAAGAACGGGCTTGGAAAAAATGCATCCATGACAGGTACAACTTGCCTTCTACAAAGGCACCCACAGATAACATTATGCATCCTTGACTCTCACTGCACCCACCTGTCTGGACATCCCCTAGCCACATCACCTCACTTACATGGCTTGGATGAAATCCTCCTGGAAACTTTCCTTTTCTTGTGGATACTAGCCCAATAGGACATTTTGTCTTTTTCTCCAATCTTGTATTGCA
>CBVK0102127361.1:0-10060 GCA_900067695.1 Picea abies
CTTCCGATCTCACTTATCTTCCTGTCATCTTTATGTACTCATGTCTAAATTGAATACTGTCAGAATCTCATATATTTTTTTATGAACAAGGAAGCTATGATCTCAGCACCTACTAATTTTTGATAAAGGCTAAGTCTTTCTCCTTGATTGGAAACCTAGCTGTCTATTGATCTTTTATGAAAGACAACATCTAACCTTGGGCTATTTCCTTGGTTAGAGTCCAACAATTTATCTTGGTAGATGGGGTATTTTTTCGTTTTGAGGAAACCCTATAGTTATCATTTTTCTTTGTAATTGAGTCATTATCCTTGGCACAGGAACTCAGAAGTCTGACTCAGCTTTTCATTTTTTGAATCTCGTACTGGCACCAAGAACATCTTGAAAAGATATGACACCAGATCAGAGTCAAAAGTTTGTATAGATTCAGAGGGAGCAAATTGACAGAAAGGCAGACTTTTTATGAGACTTAGAGGGAGCAGTCCCTGTATATGAGTTAGTCCTTGACCTACAACAGAATTGGCAGCTTAGTAGAATCCAGGGATTCTATTAGTTTCTTTGAAAGGAAACCAGCCTGGTGCCGAGAAATACTAAAGGAAGCAGAAAAGCTTCCAGCACCTAAAGGCACTTTCACAGAAAGCAGAAACCAGATAAGTACTCTGGTCCTCTAGATGAATTAAATCTTGTGATTGATTCAGAACCTTCCACATTTGAAATGAGGGAAGTTGCTGTGACAGAAAAGAATGATGTATGGTCTATGTTTTCAAAGAACTCGTAACAAATCAGTGGGAACCTCCATTGACCTTATAAAATAAAGCCTACAACAGACAGTTATATGCAGGGTATATTTGTGACTCGTGAAAGAAGGGACGATCTATGACAATATCCTTACCTTCATCAGGATCTTTTTGTCAGTTTCTTGTTTTGGATACTTCATCTGACAGATGTTAAGATTTTCTTCTCAAACAGTGAAGTTAAACAAGAGGCTATCCATGGAAAAGAACCTCATGGATTATAACTCTAAGAGCTCAGTATGACAGAATCTTGGGTTCATCCTTATATGAAGATTGTCCAAAATCTTCATCTGTTCCTTACAGGAAAGGAAATTTTGTATATATAGCTCAGACTAAGAGGGAGTTCTTCCGAAGAAGTTGGAATGAAAGACTTGGATCTTTTACATTACTTTCTGAGCTTGGAGTTTTGGCAGAAATCAGGAGAGATATTTCTTTCACAGGGTAAATATGCAGTTGGTGTGCTTCACAGTTTTGGCATGATGGACCGCAAGTCCATGAGCACACAAATGATCTCTAATCTAAAGAAACTACGAGATCAAGCCACAAGTTCAGATCCAAAAGTTCCCACCTTATATTGACAGATCATTGATTTATCTCGTACATACGAGAACAGACATCTGTTATGCGGTAAATGCTCTCAGCCAGTTCATGTGTGAATCGAAACATTTACATACAGTTACTGTGAAACACATTCTGAGATATGTTCGGGGAACTATAGCTTATGGTCTCAAATACACCTCAAGTGGAGGTGTATTGCTCCATGGTTTCACAAATCCAGATTGGATGGGCAGTACAGTGGATCGGAAGAGTACTTCCAGTTATTGCTTCAGTTTGGGTTCAGCAATGATTTCCTGGTCCAACAGGGAACAGGGCTCCGTAGCCCAAAGCACTGCAGAAGCTGAATACATTGTTGCTAGCACTGCTGGCAGAGAAGCAGTGTGGCTCAGGAAGCTTCTCTCAGACTTGTTCAGTTCAGAGCTTGAACCCACAGTCATTCACTGTGACAATCAGAGCAGTATAAACCTCACTGAGAACCCAATGTTTCATGACTGATCGAAACACATTGAGATGAGATATCACTATGTCTGGGACATGGTTCAGAAGAACGTTCTCAGCATTCAGTTTGTTTCAACAGCAGATATTTTCACCAAGCCACTGTCCCTGACAAAGTTTGTATACTTTTGTGACAAGCTTGGTGTAGCTGAGAATGCCTCTCTTACTGAGAGGGAGTGTTAAATTTATAGCAGCTGCAAGAGCCATTCTCCAGAAGGATGGCAAAGACCCTAGCTGAGATCTAGGGCCCCCAGTGCACTCCTGGGGTATTTGGTCTAGGACCAAACAGTCAGTGCCATGGCAAAAGACCCTTCTTAGGGCCCCCAGTATATGACTGGGGTTCTTGGTCTGGGACCAAGCAGTTAAAATCCCCTAGATATGTCTAGGGCCCCTAGAAATGTCCAGGGTACCCATGCCTGGGGCATGGGTTGATCCTTGGTCTTGTACCTTGGTGGTTAAGACCCCTTGGAGGGCCCCCAGTAGATGACTGGGATTCTTGGTCTAAGACCAAGCAGTTAAAGCCCCTAGATAAGTCTAGGGCCCCTGAACATGGTCCAGGGTACCCATGCCTGGGGCATGGGTTGATCCTTGGTCTTGGACCTTGGTGGATAAGACCTCAGAAAAAGTTTTGGGGCAACTTGATCCTCGATCAAGTATGTTGTTAGTATATGACCTTCCCTGAAGAAGGACATGACCACATAAGGGATGGATTCCATATGCAATGATGATAAAGTAATAAGGTCACCTTGAAAATGAATGAACTAGTATTGCCACCTTGAAAACCCTCCTTAACCCACTCTTACCCTTCCATGTGTTGGTTTGGGGATTTTGTTGTTTGTCTAAGGGTTACATAAAGTTGAACTTAAATGTTAATTATAACATGTTTAAATTATTTAATTTAAACATGTTATATTATTTTATTTTAAATTATATTTTTTTACACTAGCCTAACCTATAAATAACCCCCCCCCCTACTCCTCACAACAGAGATTATTATTATTATGCTCTATTGGTTCTAGTGTGAGTGGATCTTCTCTCTGTTGCAGCGGCTACCCTAGAGGACTGATGTGTTGGTTCTGTGGTGCTTGTTTACTGTTGAGAGGTGGCTGGGAGGTGCGGCCTCCCTTGTCTACTGTTGAGAGGTGGCTGGTAGGTGCGGCCTCCCTTTGCTGGAAAAGGTGGCTGGTAGGTGCGGCTTTCCCTTATTTGTTGTAGGGTACTGATGTGGAACAGCCCCTCTCCTCTGCTGTGTGTGGCATATAGGTGCGGCCCCTCTCCCTGCTGTGTGAACTAGGTGCGGCCCCCTTTTTATATTGCTGCTGTAGTGTGACTGTGAAGGCAGCCCTCTTTTCTGCTGTGGGTGACTACCGACCGTGACCTCCTTCTTTGAGCTTTTGACCTTTCCCAACCTACCTTGTGTGAAGGCCTTTGTCCACAGAATTTTTATGTGAGGGTTTGAGTGTTTTGCCTTCTGTTTGTGTGAGGGTTTATCCACAGTTTTTCTGAGTGAGGTTTTTGGATGATTCAAGTCTCCTTTGTTTGAGGGTTTAACTGTGTGAAGTCTCTTTGGTTTCTATCCCCTTGGTGGCAAGAAAGTTCTTCATCTCTTGGAAAGAGATCCAACCTACATGGTGGATCTATGAACTAGGCTTTGTCTGAGCATAATTACAAATGGTTCTGCATCTCTTGTGTTGACTGTGACTTCTTCAGAGGTAAGGTTTCAGGACAAGGTAAGCTACCTATTCTTTATCTTCAGATCTGGATTTTTGTTGTGAGTTATGTATTGTTTGATCTAACTAGATTTATGTATCAGCATTAATTATTATAGATTATCAGATCTGAATATTGTTGTTGAGTTTTTCAGTCATTATTGTTTAGATCTATTTAACCCAGCTTAGATCTATTTCTAGTTTGGATCTATTATTTCAGATCTGTATCAGATCTTTTACTTAGATCTGTATCAGATCTTTTACTTAGATCTGATCTTGAGCTACTTAGCATCAGATCCAGTGATAAATGAAGTCTGTGTTAACATTGGTTACTGTTTAGATATTCTAATGATTTGCTAATCAAGAAATAGTACACTGGTTGAGTTTAGTTCAGGTCTGAACTTTGTGTATATTTGCATTTTGATTATTCTTCCTAAGTTCAGTAGTTCTCACTGTGATCTAGCTGCCTTCCTAACTGAAATTTTTAAAAA
This sequence comes from Picea abies, assembly GCA_900067695.1. NCBI lineage: Eukaryota > Viridiplantae > Streptophyta > Pinopsida > Pinales > Pinaceae > Picea > Picea abies. Next base: position 4,045 of record CBVK0102127361.1, read on the forward strand.
GACATCTCTGTCCTGCTTTGCTTTTTTAATTCTAACAGATTTTCCTCATGATTCCAAAGAGCTATTACACTAACGGGTTTCTTCAAGTATTATGCCCAAAATGACCTCCTTGTGGTTTTTAATTAAAATATGCTCCATAATAACTCAAAATTACGGAAATCATCAGAATGCAACGACACCAAAGACAAGTTGTGTGGAAATGATCATGATGATGAATAAAGGTAAATGAACTAAGTTGGGCCCCACAAAACTCCTCCAAACCCTTCGATCTCTATGATGTCATAGTCTCACCCCTCTGATGTGGTGGACTCAAGCCTCCTGAAGTGAATCTCAATGCATAATAAGGGAATCCAAAAATGGGAACATTACAATCTTGAAAAATATGGTGCAGAGATTGCTAAACTTCAAATTAGAGAAAATCAGGGACTACAAGGGATGTGCACTTGGCAAGCATTCAAAGGTTGTTTTTCCAAGTTGTGAGTAGAAATCGAGAAAGATTCTCGAGTTGATCCATTTGGATATGTGTGACCTAAGTCTTCTTCATCATTGATAGGGGGTCTATATTATGTTTCATTCATTGAGGATTCCTCTTGCAAAACTAGATTTATTTTATGAAGACTAAAGACAAAGTGTTGAGCAAGTTCACAAAATTCAAAGCCTTTGTTGAATATCAGACAGGGAAGAAGATCAAGGTACTTTGATCAGATAATGGAGGAGATAAGATAAGATAAGATATTTTTATTAATGTCCAACAAATGACCACAAAAGTAGGCCAATGGCACTGAAAAGTGCATCCAGCGTACAATGTGGGAATGTTAAAAGTTTCTCTTAGAACAAATGCAGAAAGAACTATGTCAGTATAAATATAGGAAGAAGTCCAAATGCTAAAGTATCAAACTCCTTGGAGAGTATACCTCCAAGGAATTTGATTCTTTTTGCATGGAAGCAAGGATCAAGAGGGCACTAACAGTGCCTTACAACCTGCCGCATAACAGGGTTGTAGAGAGGAAAAATAGACCCATCACTGACACTACTAAGGCCATGATCCATGACATATATTTGCCCACGTGTCTTTGGGTAGAGGCGTGTAATAGAGTGGTCTATATCTTGAACTGATGTCTTCACAGGATCTTGAAGGGAAAAACATCAAAAGAAACATTCATTGTGAGAAATCTAAGGTATCTTGAAGGGAAAAACATCAAAAGAAACATTCATTGTGAGAAATTTAAGGTATCGCAATTTTGTGTTTTTGATTGTCTAGTATAAAATCATGTTCCAAATAAGAGAAGGACTAAGATTGAACCCTCAAGTATCACCAGAGCGTCGATTTTCTGTTCTGTTGAAAATTTGTGGGATACCTCTTTTGGGTGTAATTTTTGGTTTTTTATCCTACTCAGGACTGTTGCTATCAGTATGTGTCTTCTGTAAAGCTTGCAACAATTTGATTTCCAAGGGCTTTTTGAGGTTTTGTTTGGTTTTTAAAATATATTGAAATCACTCTTCCTTGTTTTGGAATCACTCTTCCTCTTTGAGATCTGGAGTCGGTTTGACACTTTCTCATTTATCTGATTGTATGAAAGTTGTTACAAGGAGGTTCAGAGATCTGTGTATTGTTCCATTTGATCTTTGAGTTAACTTTCCAAGCAATTCCTCTTGTTTGAGTTTTGGTTTTCTTTTCAAAAAATTGGCTTTGTTTTTGCTTCTTATTTGATCATAATGAGAGAGTGCTTTTTGTTTATATGATGTTTGCTTCCAATTGCTTACAACTTGCAAAGAATGAAATCTGGTTTGCATAAGAAGCTTTGAATCAAATTGATTATAATTCATATTTAAACGAAGAGATATATTTTCACGATTGGCTTTTGGATATTAGGATCATTTTCTGAATAGTTTAGCATTGAATTGGATTCTTGATTGAGAACAATTGCATGAAGTCTCTGCATTTTTGTGTTTGATAGTGAAAAGGAAAATTTCTTCTCCTTCCCATAAATAGAAATTCATTGAAAGAAAAGGTTGTCTATCATTTTTCTTATGCATTTTTGGGAATCGAGTCATAATATCATCAGTTTCACTCTCATTCACCTCTGAGTAAAGAACAGCCACAAAATCAACGCTAATTAAAATCGATCTAGAAACTTTTTCTTTTTTAGATTCCTCCACCAACATTAGACTAGGATTAGCGCTTTGGATTAGGCTATGAGCACAACTCTCCAAAGCATTCAAAACAAACATTAGCATCTTGCGGTAGGGAGAGAAAATCCAATTTTCGTATAAGCTTATCTGGGATCCCCCTCTCACACAGGGGTTACGCACGAGGTTGAGTTCGAGAGAGCTACGAAGATTATCCCTCCGTGGTTTAACTGTTCGTAGTAGTCAGATCGTATATTGGGGGTTCTTCTTGAGGTTCAACTGTCTTCATTTGGTCTCAGTGCTTCATGAGTTCTAAATCCATTCGGGGTCCTCTGGAGTTCTACCGGTCCACTTGTCCTCAGCTCTCTCGAAGGATTTCGGAATTGTTATCCTGCCCATACGTTCGGACTGGACTGTCCACTGTACCCGTCCAGGGGCTGACTGCGAGTTGGTGTCCTTAGTAGCCATAATCTTTAGGGTCTTTACACAAGGTGACAGTGAAGGGAAGTCTTCACTGTACCTGGAACAAACGGTGATCAAACTCACTCGGGCTCCTTGGAGGGTAAATCCACGATTATTGTGTGGAAGCTTGCACCAAGGCGTAAGTCCGTTAAGCAGGTTGTCATCGTCACTGTTCCACCCGCCCATATCCTAGGCCCTTCTTGACTTGATCACGCGATGTTGGATTTCATCACCAACTAGTACAGTCATCGAGAGAAGGTTTGTTTGCTTGTTGGTATTCCTAGATTTTTTTAGCGTGTGTTGTCGTTTTAACAGTTCTTCAAAATTGAGCATGTAGACGATAAAGGTCTTCGTCGATCACGTAGGATGCAAGGGCTGCCTCCAGAAGAAGGCTACCAACCCTTACCTCCTAACTCACCAAAAGACACCTACCGTGGAGAGGTAGAAAATCATTCTAACACTGGGAGTGTTGCTACTCCTTTGTTAGAAAATTCGGAAAGAGCCTTGGTTACGGTTGAAAATCCCACTCCTCACACTACACCTGTGTCAACAGCTCCTATTGAACCACTCTTGGTTCGATTGGACTCACTCGGTAACGTTATAGAAGAAGAAGTCCCAAGTTTACCTTCGAGACCAATTACCGAGACATATATGGGATCCACGGAACCCATTTTTGGTGATGACTTTAGGACCCCCATTCGTCCTACTACCACAGTAGATACACATCACACACCTGCTCGTTCTGTATGGAGGACTCCATCGAGGCGTGATCTTTATGAGCATTTTGAATACATTAGACAACCTCTTAATCCTCATGACACTCCTGCTGTTGAGGCAGGACCATCTAGTCAAACTATTGATCACCCCATCGAATAGGTCATTGATCTTGCTGTTACGTCAGCACAAATCCACCTTAATGCTGGAATCATCACCTCTACTCATACCCAAGGCACTTCGACCGCTACTCCTACCTTTACACCTTTTCACTGTACAGCCCCTCATGTTCCACAGGACACTGTTGGAACATCTTTACACCAGAGAATGCAGACCCTTGCCAGACAGACACAATCAACTGTGGGACATGTTATCCACCAGGTTGCACAAGTTGGATTGCCTGAAGAGCCGCCAAAGAATGAGCAAGCAGTGCTCATACATACAAAATTCAGTGATTCAGCAGGCCCTGAAAAGGCCCCTTTTCCCGTATTTCCACTATTGTAATAAGTGTTCTAAGTGTGAGAGAATGTAAAAGGCTATTGGCCACCCTTGATCTGGGAGTGGGCACATACTCTGGAGTGTTTTTTCACTTGTTAATTATTTTTTCTTCTTACCTTAGTGAGAGGATTAAATAATTTTTGAGTTTTTTTCACTCGAAAAAAGACTTGCTCCAAAGCCAAAGTATGTGTTGACAAGCAGGTCTTGGCATGGAAAATCCAATGTCTAGTGTCAGAATGTATATAAGCTCATACTAGAACATAGTGTCCGGGTTATTTGGAAATTACGGCTAAGTCTGATAAGTTTTTTTTTTTTTAAGTTTTAGCGAATTAATTAAATTCCCGCAAAAATAAGTGTAAAAATATGGCATCAGATGTTCTCGGATGCCATATTTACAGTCGTTTTTGGGTCCAGAGCATGGTTTAAACCCCTATTTCCCATCTTTCGAGGTTAAAAAGCGATTATTATCGCTAAAAAATCAATTTTACTCGAAAAGATGGAAAATGGGTAATTAATTAAGTTTCCTAAATTTTAGGAAAACTTGAAACATTGATTTAAAAATGTTTTGGTTTATTCTTAATTGAATAAACATTAAAGTAAATCAATTTAATGAGGGGGGTCGATCTCTCATATGGCCCACACCTCCATTACTCCCTAAACTCACGCCCTCACTCCACTCACGTAACTTCCTCACGCCCTTACCTCCCTCTTCCCCACGTCATGCTCACTTCTTCCTCACATCACTCTTCGTTCTCCCTAAGTTCCATCACTTAATACGCTCTACTCACACCCTCTCCACTCGTGTACATTCATTCCATCTCTACGCAAGCTTCTACTCTCACTCATACGTAGCTTCACTTCTCCCTCACGTCATCTATTAATTCACTCCTACATCACCTTATGTAAGCTTCCCTTCCTTACGTAGTTCCCTCACGTCATCTCCCTTTTATTTTTTAATTCGCTTCCCTCAACCCTAACACTCGCCCTCATCTCACGTCATCCCCCCATCACTTATTGCACTCCCCCTTTACCACTCGTGTACACTCCCATACCCTTACGTATCTCCCCCTTCAGCTCTACGTAACCCTCATCCTCACGTACTACCTAAGTTCTCTCACCTACTCTCACGCCCTTTACCTCCACTCTCCTTAATTCACTCGACCTTCCCCTTAATCAACTCATGCGTAAGCTTCCCTTCTCCCTAAATTAATGCCATTCAATCCTCTCATGCGCCTAACCCTAGCGCATGCATTGCCTAGGGATCTCCACCCCTATGCCTATTTAAGAGAGGTCGACCCTCTTCAGGAATTTAGAAGGAGTCTGGGTAAAGAAACTATGTAATACTTTGAAGCATTTGAATAAAGAAGACTTCGGAGCACTTTTGTTGTGGATGCTATGTGTGGATGCTTGGATCTAATCTAGTCTTTATGAGGTAATCTGTATCTTGTTGTTTCAATCTTGTGTATCTATTTTAAAGGCTTAGAATGTATGCTATCATGCAAAAGGATAAGATAAATCTAGTTTGATTCACCTTATTTCTTCCTTAGATCATAGACTTTTATATTGCATGCTTCGTTTTCGGCTAAACTAACATGCATGTTTGAGTTTTGCTTTGTAGGGAAGACCTTTTAACAAATGTTTGCAGGATTGAAGTACATTGTTGCAGGTTGTTTTTCAAGCTTGGAGGATTGATAGGTTGTTGCTTCAACCATCATTGTCCAAGATCTTCAAAGGATTGAGCTCCCTCTACTCTTCATCAAAGGACCCCATCGCCTATAAACTTTCAATGCTTGAAAAAATAAAAATATAAGGATTTTTCTTCTCCCTCTCATTTCTCTTTAAAAACATTTGGTTACTTTCATTTCATGCTTAAGAATTTAGTTCTAAATCAAAAGTTTGAATTAGGTTCCTTTTCATGCAAAGTTTCTAGATCTCGTTAGAATCTTTTCAATTTAAAGAAATAGATCTAGGGCATTTTCTAGTTTCTTTTCTCCTAGATTTGAAGCTAGTTAAATGCTTTGTTTTGAGTTCAAAATCAAGCTAAATAACTGCCTTATGCTTGCTGTTGTATGACAACAAACAGAAACAGTTAGAAGATCCTAAGTTTAGTCTGTGCAAAGTGCCCAAAAAAGCCCCCCCCCAAAAAAAATCCACTTTTTGCCTTAGAAAAATTTCTGAAAATCTTGATAAAAATTTATTTGTTCAAAAGTTA
>CBVK0102127367.1:0-16337 GCA_900067695.1 Picea abies
CCTAGTCCACCTTACATTGAATGGTCTCCATTATTATCACTATGGGCCCTCTAGGCCCCCTCACTACCTCTCTAGCTACCTTATAGAGACTCCATTGATAATTTTGTTGAACTTGAGAAGGGAAATTATATGCTATATGAGACGACAACAATCTAGATAAACCATGGCTCTGGTTGGCATTGGAGGGCAGTCGTGCAGTTTAATTGTGTAGGTCATTGGAGGCTGAGGGACTAGAGAATAGAGATGGAAAATAGTAAGATTATAGGGGTTGAAGTCGGAGAGGGCAGGGCCAAATGAGGTCATCCTTGCTCCTATGGGTGACATAGGGAAATAGGGAAGGAGAAGAAGGCTATTAGAGTGCAAATGGAAGCCATGGTAGCAATGAAATGTTACCACCAATGCTTTGCAGGGTCGGTGAAGGAGGGAGTTTAGAAAACTGAAAATCAGGTTAAATAGAAATAAACAATAGTCTATTGTCGAGGAGATGGCACCCAAGTGTATGGGATGGATACCATACATGGGGGTATTAAGAAGCAAAGATAAAAAAATACATGAAAATGATAAAGCCATACTGACATAACAAATCTTTTATTGCTTAGATAGTGTAGGAAAATGGCATGTACCAATATGTTATTTTTCATAAATTGAACAAAATAGATATAAATTTTGAGGCACTAGTCAAAACAATATGAGAATTGTAAAATATAAATGAAGATAATGAGAACATTGAGGACGGAGGGAGAATTGGTACAAATAGGGAGAAGAGTAGAGAATGACAGGTATGGCAGTTGTCTCAGTTAAGAAAGTTGATGGAGTCAACCATGAAGGGGATATCCCCATACCTACATCACCATTGCTTCAAGCCCATATTTTGATAATTAGCCTAGGTTATTTCAAGTTGCATCGTTGGATAATGTTATCTCCTTTTGTTATGTTAATATTGTTAACAAAATCTTTAACTAAACATATATTGTTTTTAGTAAATATACTACTCTTTTTAGATTACTAAATGTTGTATTCAATTCTCATATAGGTGCAAATGAGTAAAAAAAAATAAAAAATCATCGTAAATCTATTCCTTTAAAAACTAATTACAATTTAAATTGCTTATAATTTATAATAGATATTCTTAATAGATAATTTTATTGACTTAAAAAAAACTTATTTTTACTCATAAAACACTTCAATATTATTGTTACTCATAAAATACTACAATATTATTTATTATTACAGTGTGAAGTCAAAGATGATGGGTCAAAATTAAGTAAAACACTCCACTCAAAATAAATAATTAAAAAACCAACAACCACATGTGTATTAATAATTATGAACCTACAAGGTTCTATAATTAAAAACCATCAACCACATGTATATTGATAATTATGAACCTACAAAGTTCTTAATGCACTCATGCACCAAAAAGTTACTAAATCTAAGAAATAGACTTGAAACCTTAACCATTATCAAAAGGATCATATGGATCACATGCTTTAGTGATCAAAGTAAAACAATAATCTAACTGTGAATAATAGCTAATCATAAAATAATGTATCATAGATTGAGTAAAGTTTTCAAAGTTTATATGAAAGAACATCGTGTTGGTGTGAATAAGGATGGTAATATGCTCTGAATGAGGATGGTAATATGCTCTCTTGAAAGCAAGTCTCAATCACATCAAAAGTTGGATGTGTCAAAATTTCAACCATTTAGAAAGTGCAATGATCATATCATGTGCTTCTTAAAAAGCTCACCTTGATTTTGGGTGATGGATTTCCATCTTAGTAACTTTGATTGTTATAAATCCTAGCCTTATAATATGATGTGACTGTTGAACATATGAACCAATCATAATGGCTTTTCAAAAGAAACCAAAAATCATTATGTTGGTTGGCTCTCTCGAACCTAGGGAGAATACACCTAAAAGTTAATACCCTGTTCCTACTATAGGTATGTCCCATGCCTTGATTCCTTCATTCACCTCCGAGTTTCTATGTGATGCTTAGGGTAAATCACAATACATTTGCCATTAAATGTGGCAAAGTGGACTAAATGTTGAACATGGTTTGAAGTAAAGTAACTTATTGGGAATTTAAAAGAAACTCCAAACTTATGAGATAGACCCAATAAATAAATAAAAGGGGAAAGTGGGTTGGAATATAGGAAACATCTAGGTAAAAGAGTGGATAGTAGAGGAGTGAAAATGTGTATATGTAAATTATAATAATTTTTGTAAGGTTAATTATTAAATTTAGAAATATTTTTTTTAATGATAATTATTAAATTAAGAAATTATTTTTATATAATTATTAAAAAAAATATTAATGATAGTTATTAAAATTAGAAATTGTTTTTATATAATTGTTAATTTTTTTTTTTATGAATCATAATTATTAAATTTAGAAATTATTTTTATGTAATTGTTTAAAAATCAATATGTAGTAAAATAGGTAATAAATGCATATGTAGCTTTGTTATTTTAAAGATATTTATAAATAATTTATATATATATATATATATTTTTAAATTTTATGTTAATTTTATTGAAAGAAGGTTAAATGTTTTATAATTTTGAGTTTTGGGGATTTACTATTATTAAAATTTAGTTATAATTTGTTTTGTTAAAATTGTTATTTTAGATTGTTAAAATTATTGTTTTTAATTTTAAATTGTTAAATTTAGAAATTATTTTTATATAATTGTTAAAAAATTATAAATAATAATTATTAAAATTAAAAATTGTTTTTATATAATTGTTTTTTTTATGAATAATAATTATTAAATTTAGAAATTATTTTTATATTATTATTTAAAAAATAATATATAGTAAAATAAGTAATAAATGTTAGATTTTAATTATTTTCCCATCATTAGGTTAGATATTAAGAAATTCATTAAAATTTAAATTTTATATATATATATATATATAACTTAAATTTTAATGACAAGTATATTGAACAATCTGAATTTCCTAAAATCTAACATAATTCAATTAACTCTCTCCTATAATTAAATGCATTTTGTTTTACATGGGTTTTAGAAGTTTTGGATTGTTTGAGCTTTTGAGTTTCAAGATTTATATTTGAAATTTTGGTTATATATGATTTTTTTTTTATAATTTCAAAAATGTATTAGAAAATATTAATAATTTTTTTTCAAAATTTTAAATTATTTTTTATTAAAATTTAATTTTACATTATTAAAATAATAAAAACCATCATTAAAATATTCTAAATAATTTAAAAGTTTTTGTTGTAATCTAGATGTTTTATGAATTAGTTTTTTTTTATTACTCAAAATTTCTAGAGAGAAAATTGATATTTTTGTCATATACAAGATGCTAATATTAAATAAATCGAATGGAGTAGGAATATTAAAAAATATTTAATCTATTTTTACATTAACAACGACAATTTCATTAATTTAAATTTGTAATTTTGACAAAAATTACTTTCACCTAATTCCAATGATAACAAACATTCATTTTCAATATTTTAAAGTAGATATCAATTTTTTAAACTCCAACAAAACCTCATAAAAAAAATCCATTTCATTGGTTACTTAATATCTTTTGTATATGTGTTTACTCAAGATTGCGCGTATTACAATATGAGAACCTGAATTTCTTGAATTCCTCGCTGAGATGGTGAAGTAATTGGCAGCTTCCATGCAGAAAATACAAATCTACACTTTATTTTTTTGGATGAATAGAGATCAGAATTATTAAGACACCGTCCATGAGTGCACAAAATCAAATATCTAGGCATTGTCAGTGAGCTCCATGTGCTTTCCTTATTAAGTGGTTGACCATATTACATTCATTATTATTAAATGTACAACCAATAAAATATTGTTATGCTGTTGTTAAAAAATAAATTTCAAAGGGGTAGATACTACATAGCATCTTCAACCTCAAAAATCTCCTCGAGTCAATGGGTTTGAAGCTACTTGTGTCATTTCATAGTTCAGCTTCACCATGAGCTTGTCGTCTAAAAGCAAAAGTAAAGGATAATTACCTTTGGGATCTTGTGTTTCGAGGGTGGTGGTAATTATTTGTGTCGGTTATTCTTACGAGGAAGAGTTAAATGAAATGTAAATGTAAATGGTTTTTATTTATATTTATATTTTTGTTTTTTTTTTAAATAATTTTTAAATGGTCGGTGAATAAAAATATATAATTTATTATTAAAATTTGGTGAATATTATTAATTTAAGTATAGAGGGATCATTCTCAACTCTTAGGAAATCATCTAAACTTCCTATGAATGAAGTCTTGACATATTGTCTAATAACATGAGGGTGGGATTTTATGTTCTTTTTAAATTCTCAAGGTTGTCAAGAGTTTGCAAATTAAGTAGCTCAAAGTTTTAGGGGATTTCTGAGTGATCATGAGGCATATGGTTTCAAGGACCTCCTCGACTGACATTCACCTTATGGCCATTATAGATAGGATCATAATGTTTTACAAAAAAATTTAAATAGTGGAGTGGTTTCACATACTTTGTGAACATGACGACTTCGTCGATGAAAGGGCTAATCGAGCTTCTCAACATCAAGCAAGATTTCTATCCATTAATCCCATGTGAAATGACCATGCCATTCCATGACCTCATGATCAACACTTAGTCTCAAGAAAAACATAATCTAGAGGAGCAACCCCAAGGGAGTCTCTATGCATCAGTGTTTATTCCAATCTCACATTAGATTCTGAATGTTTTCTCTCAACATAATATATGTAGTTTCTTTGTTCTCTAGCAGTTGTAGTTTTCAAGTTACTTATGGATAGTTGGAATGAAAACCCCCTTTGGTTTATGTGTTTCTTGAATATTCTCAGGTTTTGGACATGTAACTACTGAACATCCCCCTGATAACGAACAACCTTATATGTACTGCATCACTCTGAGGTTAGGCTACATTTTTTTTAAATAAAAAAAAAATCCCCAGTGTTTGTAAAAAAAATTGTCATTAAAAAATGCCCTAAATTATTTGTCATAAGTATTGAGTCATCTCATGAAGGGAGGTATGCGTGCCACCTTTCCCTTATGGCAACTTGCTACTTGTTCTATATGTATTGAAGGGTCATGAAAAATGGTGTCCGTTGGTAACACATGTTTTATTTGGCTATCACTTGCACACATTACAATTAGAAATTGCGTATATTTGATCAATGAACTAAACTTAGAGCAATTAGGCCACGTGGCTTGTTCCACCCTTAGACTCCATGATGCGATCGACCATGAAAGTTACCATAATGCAATATTTGTCATGATCGACCATGAAAGTTACACACCATCATCTTTTTTCTAAGAGCAAAGGCGTCGTTCTCTTGGTTAACTCTCTTGTAATTTCTTTGAATAGATAATAAGGAGTGGGCTAACTCGGGAGCAATCTTCCCTCTCGAGTTACTTTTCCGGCGGCCCGTTTTAAATTTCGTGTCAATCCAGAACTTTGATTGATTTTCTGAGCATCTGAGTTGGTTTAAAATGGGGCAAAACCCCTGAAGTAAGGTTTTGAAATGCATGGAACTTTGATCCATGCAAAACTCAAACTACCTCTGAAAATTTGGTCGGATTCAGGCCCATTTTTAACCTGAAAAACAGAACTCGGGAGAAAAAATTACTCCCAAATTAACCTACTCCTAAATAATAATGTTAAAAAAAAAACATGTTTTTCATCTACACATTTTGAATAAAAACAACCAAATAACCTTGAATGAAATCCTCACTAAAATAACATTGAAAAATAAGACAAACTCCTTCTTCATTCAACTTATATTTACACCCTGAATTCACTTCAACAACCTTTTCAAAGATAGACTAAATATTACGAGAAAAATCGAAATAAATATCAATGTCGTAGGTACTTTGATTTGAAGTGTTCTCGATTTAAACATTAGTGGAAAAGTTCACAATGTGATTCACTTTTTCACGATTTGGTACTTAACCTTTTGACTTTTTAATCGTTTATTGTAAAGTTAAATATCGAACTTTTGATATTTTGTTCGACTTTAATAAATTTGTTAAATGTTAAATACTAGCTTTAAAATATTTAAATGTTAAATACTAACTTTATAATATTTAAATTGATTTTTTATTTCGAAGGTTTATATTTTAATTTTAATTTTATTTTTATTTTTTAAGGTGGTAAAATCTCTCATAATTTTGTTTTTTTCACTGAAAATGATCTATTTGTAATGTGTAAGGGGGTAAATTTTCAATCCTCTGAGACTCTTGGATTGTTAATTTGTTTCCTAAAGTTTAAGGAAAATGAACTCTTAGCCAATTCGAGGCAATTTTAGGTACGCCATAAACAAAAGAAAGTTTCAACCTAAATAGAATCTACAAGAAAGTCAGTATCCCATACTAAAAATATTCATACAATGATAGTTAAAGATAAATTAGTGGGGTCATGTGCTTTCAAGTAACATCTAGCCTTAATTCCATATATGAAACCATATACTACCCCTAATTGTAATTTAACTTTTTTCCATATATATATATATATATATATATATATATATATATATATNNNTATATATATATATATATATATATATATATATATATATATAATTCTATTTATGTAACCAATCATTTTATTTTATTATTATTATTTCAAAATATTTGAATTGAATTTACTAGTTTTAATTTTATTTGGTATCATTATAACATAACATACCACTTAATATAGAGATAGATAGAAATTTAAATTTTATTTCTCTTATCAATGAAAGTAATTTAAAAAAAAATGCATTATAAAGTAAATTCTATATAAGACATTCAATACCCTACAATCACATTCAATTAGACTAAAATAATTTCTTTAATAATTTCTTTAATGTGATTGTATTTCTAGAAAAAAGTTGCTATGATTTATTTAAATTAATTGTTTGATAATCCACTCTCCAATTCATTTTCAAGATGCAAGAGAGTTAGTAACAAGGAGACACATAACTATTTATACTCTCCCCATTGCCTTCCTCTTAATCAAATTTTGATAGTCGTGGTTGTCAACTACACATTTCCTTAAGTGCAATGACACTGATGACAATGGTCGAGAGCTCATCCTTCACACACTCTATGGAAATAAGTTTGGGAAGCCATAGAGAATCATTACTCTAAAGAAAAAAAAAATGTTTCTACATGGATTCTTTTTATTAGAGAACAATATCTTCCTTATGATTATCTCTATTGTGGTTCCTTGTTGTTATGTGACCTAATTCCTTCAAGAATGAGAGAGCTTCATTTTCCATATGTATATGTATGTGGTGTGCATTCTTAAGTTAGAGAAGCATGTCATGGATTCAAGTTGGTCATGTAACGCCACTATATATAACTAACCATAGTCAATTTTATAGAGATTAACATAATTTGTTTCTCATTGTAAATCACTATGTGGACATATACAATTACGTATCAAATTTGACATTTTTCTTTATTCTAGATGAATATATTTACATCTTGAGAATACTATCCAATCTGCATTGAATGAGTTCTCCAATTATACATAGTTCATCACTGATGATCCAAAAGGGATCTAAATAGGTACCATTTGATTATATTGATGTTGTAGACATAGGAGATTAGAATTTGGGACATCTCAGAGATGGTGTTGGTTTGTCAAAATCTAGGTCATCAAGTTTTGATGTGTTTTTAGGGCCCTAAACAACGTTGTTTGAGCCTTGTGATGGATGAGGGTTTCCATAGGCTTTCCCTATCCAAGATGGAAATTGTTTGTCTCATTAAAATCTTTTCACTAAGCTGTCATGCATCTAAAAATTGTTTCATATCAAAAGTTGTGGATTAACAAAGTAATGGTCCAAATATTCCTGCATGTCTAACTGACAACCATGTCATTACACCATATTCAAATATGGGGAGTTAATAATGTGTGGGAATCCACTAGATACTTCTAGAAGCATCATCGAGGTTTCAAGAGGGTTTCAAACCCATAAACCCAATCTTATTTCTAGAGCATGTCAAAATCCTAACAAAAGGGTTAATTTTTCCACCAGCTACCTATTGTTCCATAATATGAACAAGGTGTGGAGGAGATACTAACATAGTAGAGAGACAAAAGCATATTGTAGAGAATCATAGAAGATCATAATGTCCCATAATTTCGTAATAAGCTTGGATAACTTTGTAATATGTAATCTCTATAAAATAAGAGGATGGAAGGCACAATCCTCCATTAAATGTTGGTTTTCCTATATGGGTTTTTAGGGAACATTTATGTTTCATTGTGTGGCCCTTATTATTGTAGTCGATTTCATATGTCGCAATAGTTAAAGAATCCTAATCGTGTGTTTTTATTTTTGTTAAAGCATTAAAAATACAAAAATATAGTGAGATAGTGGCACATAGATTCAATGTAGTTGTTTTATGTTTAGATTTGTTTTGGCAAACTAACCATTGGAATATACAATGCAATTTATAGATCAATTTAGCAATATGCGATGACCAAAAGGTCTTCTTACATAACAATCTACGGAATAACTCTACCAACATTACTTCTTCTAGGGAATTATTATGGTTAACGATGTGATTGATTCGAATAGAAGCTTTCATTAAACATGATAACCATTGCAAACCTCAATCCTATGCAAGTTGAGTTCAAGGTTGCCATAAGCTATGGAGGACTAGATCAATGGTTTTACAACGAGCTCCTAATTTAGTCACAACTTCTTAGTCCTCCTTAGTATGATGTCAAAAATAACACACTTGCTTACTCACCTCATCCTACATACCTATTCCCAATCATAATCTTTTAATAGAGTTTTGATCAATTCAAAACCTTAATCAATTTTTGGAAGATTTAATTAATTCAAAATTGAACAAAACCTCTGAATCTAAATACATTGTTTTATTATAAATACAACTTAAATAATAATAAAACTACAATCATTTCTAAATTTTTAACACAATCTTATTATAATTATTAAAAACAATCCTTTAAAATAAAAAATGATCTTACACTCTTTCAAATTCTATTCAATGTTCTCATTTACTTATTTTAAAACATGCTATAAACTAATAACTTAATAATGAAACTACAATCATCTCTAAATTTTTTTAGCACAATCTTATTATAATTATAAAAAAATCCTTTAAAATAAAAAATATCTTACAATCATCTCTAAATTTTTTAGCACAATCTTATTATAATTATAAAAAATCCTTTAAAATAAAAAATATCTTACTCTCTTTGAAATTCCATTCAACGTTCCCATTTACTTACTTGTTTGGAAACATGCTATAAACTAATAACTTAATAAGTGCTTCCATATGAAGCTCAAATCCATTGAGTTGGGAGACAATGATATTTAACGAGTTAAATTCCTGCACATTGCCCAATGTAAAAGAGAGATTTGAATTGTTTAACAAAGTTTGTACAAAAGATTGGATGAATCCTGTCAGAATCAAAACCAAACCGCCCAGTTCCTGAACCCCCGATTTCAACTACTCCCACTTTTTTCACGTACACGCTTTAACGCTTTTCCCATTAAAATATTATCAGAAGAATTGAGGGGTAACGCGCCGAACTGTTTTGTTTACTGCTAGTGGGTCTCGCTGAAAAAATACTATCAATATACAAGAAAATCGATGCCGACCTAGGGGTAACGCACCGCACTGTTTTGTTTGCTTTAGTGGGTCGGGAAAGTTGGGTGGTCTCTGCAAGTTGGTCCCTCTCTTCCACGGGCATTGCCTGCAGCTGTCTTGTCCGTATCAGGAGGCAGTGCCTCCAGCTGTAGTCTACCGAAATTTCCTCCATTCCTTTCAAAACAGTGAACATCAAACGATGTCAAAGGGACCCAATACAACATGTGCTGTCTGTCCTCCTGCAGTCCACGAGCATTATGAAGAGGAGGGTGGTTTTGGCCTTACTGTCTACAATCTCCGGAATCCCCACTGATATGGCGCGCTCTGCTCTGTGACTCAGTATGTATGTTTTTAGCCTTGTTTTGTATTCCCGATAACAGTCACATGAACACTCCATTCCTCAAGCATTTGAGTATTATATAAGGGGCTTGTGTCTCATTGCATTGTATCAATTGCATTGGGCTTGTTTCTCATTGCATTATTGTCTTTTGTGTTGTATCTGAGAAGAAGAAATGGGGGCGTTTGCATGTGTGGGTTTGCTTTTCTTCATTGTATTGTCCTCAGTTGAAGCATGGAGGCCATGGCCTCAATATTTCAATCAGACTACTACTGCTTTGGGACTGAAACAGCAGCCCAATAAGGCAGATTTGCAGTTCGGGGCTTCGAAGAAGCATGAAGGGTCCTCGCCATATGTGAATATGAGGTACCATATGGGCCCTGTGCTGACTTCTGCTATCAATGTCCATACAATTTGGTATGGAAGGTGGAGTAAGAAGGAGAAGAGGGTTATCAATGAGTTTCTGCTATCTATCTCTAATAATACGAAGAGCCCTTCTGTGGGTCAGTGGTGGCAAACGGTCCAGCTCTATACTGATCAGACTGGTGCCAATATTAGCAGAAACATAGTTATTGCTAATGAGCACGAGGATTACTACTCCCATGGTAAGATACTGAGTAGGCTGACTGTTCAGGAAGTGATAAAGAATGCCATAACCACCAAGAGTAGTCCCCTTCCCATTGATCCCAAGAATGGTCTTTACCTTCTCCTCACTTCTAGTGATGTTGCTGTCCAGGACTTCTGCAGAGCTGTCTGCGGATTTCATTATTTTACATTCCCATCCATTGTAGGATACACACTGCCTTATGCGTGGGTTGGACACTCTGGAAAACAGTGCCCGGAAGTCTGTGCTTATCCTTTTGCAGTGCCAAGTTACATGACTGGAATGAAGGCATTCAAGGCCCCTAATGGGGATGTTGGTATCGATGGGATGATAAGTGTGATTGCCCATGAATTGGCTGAGCTTTCGTCGAATCCCCTGATCAATGCCTGGTATGCTGGTGAGGATCCTACTGCCCCTACTGAGATTGCAGATCTCTGTGAAGGCCTTTATGGGACTGGAGGCGGTGGATCTTACACTGGACAAGTCCTTACAGACAAATTTGGGGCCAATTACAATGTCAATGGCATTAGGAGGAGGTATTTAGTGCAATGGATATGGAGTCCTATTATGAGTGCCTGTTCTGGACCAAATGCATTGGATAGCTGAAGGTGATCTAGTGCTCTTGTTAGTGGAAAATGGGTTTGCTAGTGTTACGGTCAGACTCTGGGGTTTGTCTCAAGCCTTACTATCACAAATGCTGTTTGTGGGTTGGATCTAGCCAGCTTATTCATTGCTTCTTTATTGGTATAGACCTCAATATGCCTTAGGAATATTGTACCCAATAATGCAGCAAAGTGTTCTGGAACACTCGAGGCTCTAATCCCATTTTTATTTCTTGACAGTATGTAGTGGCTGTTTTTCTTTTAACGGTCATCCCACTGTGTGTGCGTGTGTCTATACAGCTTTATCTATTTAGATTATTCAGAGAAATCTTGAGCAGAGAGCATTCATGTCTGTTGAATTTTTCAGATCTATTTCGCTTAAGTAGAGGAGTAAATCTATATGCACATCAAAGTTTAGTAGAATTTCCATTTATTGTGGCTGGGATCCTAGAATGATGTCAATGCTTTGTCTTTTTCACTAGACAAGATTCAATTGTGAGCCATTAAATATACCTTTTTAAATTTGGAAATTGCATTCGTTGTTTTGAATGGTGTTTTAAGCCTGGATATCTATTTGACGTATAAGATCTAAATGAATTGAATAAGAGCTCCATTTGATTTTCTGAATTTTTTCTGATTCTGAAATAACTGAGAGGCGACGAAGTCTGTTCTCTCTTCAGTTTCCTAAAATTTTGTTTTCTCTTCTATTTGATTTTCTGAATTTTTTCTGATTCTCAAATGTCTGAGAGGCAACGAAGTCTGTTCTCTCTTCTAGTTTCCTAAAATTTTGTATCCAAAATATATGAAGTTATTTTCTCTCCTCTAGTTTCCTCTTGAAATTTAGTATCTAAAATATATGAATTTCAGTGCAAACTAGAGCAGCACCGAAAAGTCCAGATTATAGCGCGAATGTCTTTCAAAGTCTATGAAATGTTTGTTTAATAATGTTCAAAGTCTATGAAATGTTTGTTTAATAATGTTCAATGAATGACTGGAACATGTAGCACCAGTAAATGTCTGTTACTGAAACATGTAGCAGTAGCGTAGTGTGTGTTTTGTTTCAGTTAATGACAGGCAAAGCTTTTGTATGAACATCTGCTACCATATTCTTTGGATTACAAAACTGAAGCCTTAAGTCCTTTTTAAGCTACATTTTACCTTTAGAAATCCATAGGCTTGGATTCTTTGAAAACTGCCTTCACGTCCACCTCCATGTCTATCATTTCTGCAAAAGCTAATGCTCAGAAGCCTCAGAAGCACTTGATTTGGCGCTAGCTTTGATTTTGTGCTGTCTTCACCACTGCAATGTGTCAATAATCTAAATAAAAAATCTAAATGATCAACACCTGCAACCTGAGAATATTCCTTTGTCAACAGTTTTACGTTATGTCTATCTATCATGCCATCTGCCTTCAACTTGATTCTAAATTAACCATTCACATAATACAGGCCCTTCAAATTCATTCTAAACAAACCATTCACACAATACCCTGGGAAGATTTTAAACAAACCATACACATACTACCCTCTCTTTAAACTGGAAGAGGTGCCAGCTCCAACTGTCACTACCCTCTCTGTGAAGAGGTGCCAACTCCAACTGTCCCTACCCCCTCTGTGAAGAGGTGCCAGCTCTTGGAGATTCTAAAACAAACCATTCACATAATAGCAACCTCTCTTTAAGTTGGAAGAGGTGCCAGCTCCAAGTGTCATTTTAAATTAGAAGCTCATACTTTTAATATATTGCTGCCCTCCATTTCTTTTCTCATCACCCCTGTTCTACAATGTTAGTTATATTGCCTCCATCTATGCCTTTACTTGTTAATTGTTTCCATCCATGTGTTTTCTCATCTATTGGAAGATTCTAAACAAACCATTCACATATTACCGTCTCATTAAGTTGGAAGAGGTGCCACATCCTATTGTCATATTTTAAATCAGAAGCTTGTACTTTTAATATATTGCTCCCTTGCAATTTTTTTCTATTGTCATTTTAAATCAGAAGCTCATGCTTTTAATATATTGCTTCCTTGCATTTTTTTCCTGTTTACCTTGTTACCTTGTTCTGGAATATTAGTTGTTTTTCTTCCGCCCATGTTTTTTCTCATCTATCAGAAGATTCTGAACAAATCATTCACATAATACCCTCTCTTTTTTCCTCATCTATCGGAAAATTCTGAACAAATCAGTCACATAAGTTGGAAGTTGGAAGAGGTGCCATCTCCAGAGTGTCATATTAAATCAGAAGCTCATACTTTTAATATATTGCTCCCTTACATTTTTTTCTGTTTACCATGTTAACATAAGTTGGAACTGGTGTCATCTCCAGAGTGCCATATTAAATCAGAAGCTCATACTTTTAATATATTGCTCCCTTACATTTTTTTTCTGTTTACCTTGTTAACATAAGTTGAAAGAGGTGCCATCTCCAGAGTGTCATATTAAATCAGAAGATCATACTTTTAATATATTGCTATTTTTTCTGTTTACCTTGTTCTGTAATAGTAATATTTCTTCCATCCATGTATTTTCTCTTCTTCATATTCAGTTATATTGCTTCCCTCCATGTTTTTTTTTTTTTTGTCTTAACTTGTTTTGCAATATTAGTTATATTTCTTCCATCCATGTATTTTCTCTTCTTTATGTTCAGTTATATTGCTTCCATCCATGTTGCCATTTGGTCTACCTTGTTCTGCAATTAGTTATATTTCTTCATCCATGTTTTTTCTCTTCTTCATATTCAGATATATTGCTTCCATCCATGATTTTAGTTATCTTCATGTTCTGAAATATGAGTTAATAGAGGATAGTTGATTAAATCCATCTCATCGTTGAAAAAGGATAATTAATTCAATCTATCTTCTAATACATTTATGCTGGTTCTCTTATATTAGTTAATAAAGGACAATTAATTCCATTTGTTTTCTTTCAATCATTAAAAGGAACCTCTGTCGTTTTTCACTATAAACTTTATGGTTCAAAAAGTACGTGTCTTTGGGGTTATTGGGTTTTTTTAAAATCAGAAAGATGTTTATTTATTTTTAATAATAAAATGTTTAATTTAATTTTTAAAATAATAATAAAATTGATTTAACATTATTTAAATTTCTAATCATCATATTATAATCTCTAAGTCTTACTTGTTTTTATTTTTATGTGATTATATTATAATCTCTAAGTTTTGTTTTTATTTTTATGTGTGATTTTCTCTATTCTCTTTTTTTAAGTCATTAAGAGGTTTTTGAATCTAGTTGGATGTGAGATTCTGGTAATTAGGAGGTTGTTGTTGGATGATTTTAAGTTATTGGGAGTTTTTGAATTTAGTTGAATGTGAGATTTCATTTATTAGGACGTTGTTGTCGGATGGTTTTAAGGATGTAAGTTTTATATTAAAATGTAAATATTTAAATTTCTAAGGATTTATGTAGTTTTTATACAATTTTGGTCATTTTTAAGGTAAAATAATTTTATTCTATGAAATTTAAGAGAATAGTTTTTAGAAAAAATGGAAATTGACCAAATTGTGTGTAATAAATTCTACTCTCCCATTTAAATACATCATACTAATAAAATAATATGTTTATATAATGATGATGATTATTAACGTCCACTAAGATCCAATTGGTCTATAAGACTTTAAGAGGGTTGGTGATTACTTGTGATTATTTATAATTTTGTTTTTGTGCTTGAAAAACATTAAGAATTGGTCTTTAAGACCTTAAGAGGGTAAGTGATTACTTGTAATTCTTTAGAATTTTGTTTTTGTGTTGGAAAAACATTAAGAGAAGCTTTCCACGATCACCATACTTTTGTTGAGTTAAGATGTTAGGAAGGTTGGTAGTGTGGTAAATATTTTGAAAATGAGATCTAATATGGGTATAGGCTGGACAATCTAAGAGAAAGTGCTTTGAAGGTTGGTAGTGTGGTAAATATTTTGAAAATGAGATCTAATATGGGTATAGGTTAGACAATCTAAGAAAGAGTGTTTTTCATTAGTGTCACAAAGGTGACACACTCTTTCATCCCATGGCGTTTTAGGAATTGACCAATGCTCAGTTTCACTATGGAGCTCATGAGAATTTGTTACATCTTTATAATACCTTAATTTTCTTTTTTTCTTCAACTCTTTTTCTCTTTAAATTTTGATTCAAAGTTTTTTTTAATAGTATCTTTTTTCTGCAAAATGGTTTCTTCCATGATTCCTCAATAGTTTAGTCAAGGTCGAGCTTTTTTATGTCATCCTCGCTTGAATCAATGATAGTTATAACTTGATTTTGAAACAATTTTAGGTAGCCTCTTATTTTTCATGTTATTTAACTTGTTTTTATACATTATATATCTAATCATAATTATATAAATAGATAAACATATATTTAATATATCAATAATATTTTCTTAATTGTATCTATATATTAATTATGTATATCAATAATATTTTTATTATTAATGATTTTACTGTTTTTTCTTATAATAAATGTATAATGATTAACAAGATTAATGTGAATGTGGTTAATAAGTAACTAACCGTATAAAAATGCTTTAAATATTACTCTCTTTTTAATTGTATCTACATATTAATGATGCTTTTTTTATTAATAATGTTTTTACAGTTTTTTCTTATAATAATAAATGTATAATAATTAACAATAAATGTGAATGTGGTTAATAAGTGACTAACCATATATAAATACTTAAAATATTACTTATCATATATGAATATGATCATAGATTTTGATACATACTTTTAAAAATAATAAAATAACATCGGCATGATCATTATTTATTAAGGATAATCTACAATTTATATTGTTTAATATGAATTTCACTACATAATTATAATATATTATTGTTAAAACTATTTTAATTGATGATCAATTTATAAGTAATTGCCATATTTTATGCCATAATAAAAATACAAACAATATTTATATGGCTTACACACTTTATAATAAAAATACAAATAATATTTATATGGTTTACATATATGTTGTTTTAGTGATGAAGGATTTGGGTGTTGTAAAGAAAATTCTTGGTATGAGAATAACAAGAGACAGGAACAATCGCAAATTGACATTGTTTCAGGGTGAGTACATAGAGAAGGTGTTGGAGAGGTTTATAATGCAGAATGAAAAACCACTTAGTACACTTTTGGCCAGCCATTTAAAATTAACTAAGGAAATGTGTCCCAAGACACAGGA
>CBVK0102127379.1:0-10110 GCA_900067695.1 Picea abies
AGGGAGAGTTGGTTTAAATCCATGGCCTTGGATGCAGCCTATGCCAAAGATTTCCTTAATCCTGAATATCAAATTGACAATCTTTCCAAAGGGGTACCAAGAAATCATCTGGTTGAAGAATTTGATAAAATATTGAAGATCATTCATAGGTACTTCACATGTGAAGGGATGTTTAATACACTATACCGGTACCATATAAGTCTTTTGCTGCATTTTAATGGAAAAATTGAAATGAACATTCCCTTCTATTTGCTAAGGAGCATAGGCAATATGTCGAACAAGATTCAAATAGGATACTAGCATACTAGCATTTTTCATTATGGGTTGATTAGAATGATGGTTTCTGAAGAGATGAGAAAGAAGAAAATTTCATGGGAACACTTCATTACTGTTGCTCACATGATATTGGACATAACAACTACTCCTTAGTCGCAGATAGCAAGTGTTTTTCTATCCACCAGTGTTGCTCCAACAAGTGCTAGCAAGAAAAGAAAGAGTAAATCTCTTGTTCAAGATCGAGAAGCCATCAAGGAGGTTGTAAGAAATGAGGAGAAGGCCTACCATTCTCCACAGAGATACCTTTCACCCCCTCCTACACTAGAGTTAGAAGAGGTCCCTTCTTCTACTAAAGCTACAATAAATAAAGGGAGGAAGATACACTTCTCTTCATCTCCTTCAACATCTAGTACCAAGATTAGAAGGCCTTTCACAAGGTCATCATCTCTTAAAGGGGTTGTTGAAGAACAGGTCCTACCAAAGGTATCCATTCTAAAGAAGAAGAAAGATAAGGGAAAAGGCATTGAGAAGCCTTCTAAGATAGAAGAAGTAATCCCTGTGCAACAGGAAGAGGAAGCCATAAAAAATCCTGCTGAGACTGTTCACATCACTAATCCACCTGGGAGCCATACGTTCAAAATATTGATCAGGAAACTCAGGGATGCTAGGAAGGAGGTGGCTCTTTTGAAAGAAGAAGGCATGTATGACATGGTTAAGATGAAAGAACTCATGGATGGCTACAACCACACTCTTGATTTAGCAAGATTTGTAGCAAGAAGAGCCTAGCCTCTTCATAGGCATCTTAAGAACCTTTATAGGAAAAAAAAATACTTTCAATCTCATAATAGAAAGCTCAAAGCAGAACTGCAACTATTCCATGATGAAATGGCTCAAAGGAACTTGAATGTATTGGTTGAAGCTTCTATTGAAAAGGAGAAACCATCAGCCAAGGAGAGCATAGTTCCAGTGAAGAATCCTGTTACTGCTAAAGGGAAGGCTACTATTGTGCCAAAGGGAAGTCCTCCTACAAGAAGGAGTGTCAGGTTAATGAAGTAATTGGTGAAAGGTGAGCTCCATTTTTGAAGATGACCCATTTTTGAAATGATAAGTAATTAAGGAAATACTACATCTACCACTGATACAGGCTATACGGGCTTCTAATGCTTACTGTTCAAAGTTTTGGGTTTTTTCAAAGAATTAATCTCTTCAAAAATAGTAGCACAGACATTCCATAGCACTATGGCACCACAAAATTGTCTATTTTTCATGTTCTATCAGTCTGCTATCTATGGCGCTGCTAACTACTCGAGAGGTGCTACCAATCTATCAACGTATAAGTGATGTTGCTGCAAATTATGATGGTTCTACCAAATTGCACTCAGACACACATGTGGGCGCTACCGAAATTATAAAAGAGAGTGAATTACACAGGCGTGCGCTACCAAAATTTTGACAGAGGACAAACTTTGCGCATAGGCACATAGGCTTGGCGCTACCCATTTGAACATGCCTATTTCGGAGGTTGCACTACAGAATCATAGGGAATTTGGTAAAGGTGCTACAAAGGCTCGCTACTCAAAGTGCTACCAAACGATGCTACCAATAGGTACCAGGAATAAAGGGGGGTTG
Organism: Picea abies; assembly: GCA_900067695.1. Taxonomy (NCBI): domain Eukaryota; kingdom Viridiplantae; phylum Streptophyta; class Pinopsida; order Pinales; family Pinaceae; genus Picea; species Picea abies. The sequence continues at coordinate 1,906 of CBVK0102127379.1, forward strand.
AATTAGCATCTTTATGAATGATTGATGATGTGGAGAATGGAAAAGATAGCAACTAACAGGATGATGCCAGTTACAAGCTCCTGAAGGACACTTGGCATGCAAGGAGTTGCGCATCAAGGAATATCAAGTCAGTTCAAATATTGGTTGGATCAGTGGCCAACATTTTCCCTTTTTATAGCATAGTTTTTAGTTTAAGTTGTTAGATGGAATAACTACTTGGATATTTTCATGGGAAGAAGGCCATCTCGTACCTCCAGCTGTTTCCTCCCATTTTGTTATAAATAGATAGTATAAATGATTTAGTAGGGTCTAATGGTTGAGTTAGGCTCCCTTATGCTATAATATTTTGATGAAGTTATTGTGAACTGGTTATGTACTCGATTTGAGACATCTTGGTTAATAGAAATCAACTTTCCTATTCCATATTATTTGCCTCTGATGCTGAAGTATTAGTGCTTGAATGATTCACATGGATTTTTGTGGTGATATTATGATGGATGTTTGATTATAATATTATTATGATGTTTCTTTAGTGTCCTTAAAATTTTTAATTCAAGAAGATCTTGTGTTAGAGTTTTTCTTCCTTAGGTTGCTTGCAGACTTGATGTTTATAGAAACCTCTACATTTTTCTCACTAAAGTCTTCCCTCTGCTCACCTTTACTCCCACTTATTGATTGAAGTTATTCAAGAACTTGATTTATCGTGCATGCTAGCCCATATTTATGAGTTAGAACATTATCATCTTGAGTCTTATCCATTTGACCCCTTAAAAACTCGTTTACATTTACACATAACTTTATGGGTACTAGGATTACCTTCCATGCAATCTGAGGGTGATTCCTAGTGCTAACACATTCCATCGAATGTGACTAAATGAGATGAGGTCAAACATTTTTGGAATCATCCAATCATAGGCCAATGATGTAAACTTGTTGTTGGAAGCGAGGAGGCCTGCCAATGAGGCGTGCAGGTCCCAAGGTACTAATTGGTTTCTAATTATAATTCCCAAATTATGTGTTCAATTCGACACAAAAAGACTCATTGAAGGAGGGTATTGATGTATCCCCCATCATCAACACAAAACTGACACAGAAAAGTAATGAGATATAGTGAATGAATCATAGACTGACACGGGTATGGAAACTGGTAATTTTGTGATGGTTGATTCTTGAGGCAGATACTTCCATTTAACACTGAGGCATGACATGAGACTTGGAAGCATAAATGTAGAGTCGACAAAAACATAATGCAGCGGGTGTTGTGAAATTCTTAGGATGAATCAAAGGAGTGGAAAGACTCATAGGATTGGTTCAGTGCATAGGTTTAGAGGATTATCCAAGTGTTCATGATGAAGGTTAAAACAAGTGTCATGTTCAAGGGTGACTGCAAGATTTGTTTGTAAAAATTCTCAAAAAACTTGACCTACTTCCTTCAATTTTTCCCACATCTAGGAGGATAACACATGCTCAATATAACTCACCTTCGGTAAGTCCCTATTCCTTTGTTTAACGAACTGGAAGAAGTAAGGGTTCGGTCCCAAATGGGCCCTTCAATGTGTAATTTTAGCGAGTTTAGAGAAGGAGAAATCGATGGTTTTTCATGTTTAGAGAGTCTGGAAAGAACTTAAAGAAGACTCCAGGGTTGTCCTTTTTTGTAATTTTACTCTCTGAGGTATGAAAAGGAGATAAACTGTTACTCAGAAGACGCCCTTTAGAGACCTTTTAATGAGCGTGAAAGGAAGCAAGATCACTCGACAATATTTTCATATTTAGAGAGTCTGAAAAAAGCTTAAAGATGAATCCAAAGGTTTTCTTTTTCGTTTAACCTTTACGAGTTTGAAAAAGTGATAAAAGTCTACTTGGTTACATTCTCATGTTTTTTCGAGTGCGAAAAAGAACAAAGATTATTCTCATCAGTGTTACAAGGTCATGAAAAGATGCTTCTCAAAATCCTGTAAAAAGAAATTGTTATGGGCCCAAAGCATTAGTAAATTCTCGAAAAAAGATTAAAAACCCAAAAAATGACTTTATATTAAGGAGAAATATAAAAAATGAACCTATCAAATAGTGAAAATAGGTCAAAATTTCATTTACCACTTTGTTTTTACCAATCTCCTCTATATTTTGGATTTTCCACCTTTTGGAAGCGGTTTTTGAGTGACGACTACGGGAGTTGTGAGTGATTATTTACAGATTCGTCTAGACCAGGTTGATCATCTTTCTTTCCTCATAATTTTTCATGGTTTTTAACTGTATTTTATCTTTTGTTTTGAGCATTCTAGGCTCCTTAGGAAGCCCTAGAGCACCGAACCAGATCAATGCTCCCTCAAATCACTAAGGGGAGCAGTGATCGACATTTCAATGCACTGGTGCACAAGCTTAGGGAGCGGTATCACTCTGTAGGTGGTTTTGAGGGAGAGATAGGTGCAAAACTCAAAATGCTTTTGAATTTTGGGCTAAATAGAGACAATTTTCTTCCATAAAAATTTTATTAATGATGTATAAATGTTGCATTTGCAGATTTAATCTATTGCTTAGCCATGATAGAGTGGAAATAGCGTGAACATGAGTTCAATGCTATTTCTTCTCTCCAAGACCCTCAAGTGAGGGAAGCTTTTACAAACTGTGGGTTACTCAAATAATTCACACTCCAAAATATGAGAAAGGAAGTATTATTGCTTGAGTATTTGATTGGCCTATGGGACAATGCTGAGAAAGCATTTCACATCAGGCCACACATGCTTGAAATTGAGTTAGATGATGTGTATTTTCTCACTGGGATTTTGAGGAGAGGGGCACCCATTCTCTTATTTGGACACTAGGAAAAACCTCAACCAACTGAGGCATATGTCATCGAACATTGCATACCAGGATCAAGGTTGGTGGGTGGACGAATCGTGATAAAATATGTAAGAGACTTGGCACTTCAATCAATTCTCTTCACCATCACCAAATTGGAAAGTAGTACTAGTGCTCAATTGGCCTCGAAATCATAGATCTCATATTTCCTACAATGTTTAGAGCCCAAATTGTTCAATTGGAGTGAAGGGTTCCTTAGAAATGTCAAGGAACAAATATCCAAGTCCAAGATCAACATACATAAGCAGTTTGGGTATGGTTCTTTTTCAGTTTTAATTTTCTTAGAGCGTGTTCCTCAGATGTAGCCACAGGTTGCATTGATATCACATCCCATGACTATGCCTTGTATAGATATGTGGACCAACCTATCCCCTAGGTTGGCGAATGAGCCTTCAATATTCAGATTCACTTCTAAATTTTTCGCATGGTGGAGGAGACAGTTAGTGGTTATTGAGGACCTCCCTTATGTTGGGGTGGAATTCCAAGGTAGAACAAACCTAGTACTTCCTGAGGGAATCCAATGGGATCTGTCAGGTACGAAACTTAACCTTTCCACGTATATTTGTTTTTTGTTTTTTATTTTTTATTTGTATAATGAGGAATCTAAAATATTTTTCTTCATCATGCAGACGGAGGTGCATCACATCCAACGGAGATGCCGACATTGGGGTGTCATGGAGATGCACAAGTAGTAGCTGAGCATGACATTGTGACAGGAGGACATCGAGAGGTATAGAGGAACCTACGAGGTTTGACTATGGGTGTCCCACCCCTCGGGAGGCAAGATGTGCCTCTCCACTTACAATGACATACACTTGGGGTTCCCAAGAGTCTCAACCATTTTCTTCGTCAGGTGGCACAAACAGTAGTGTGCTATACAGAGCACAACATCATACAAGAGGATGATTAGGTTCCTGAGTTGATTTTGTAGTCTTTATGACGATGTTATGGGCATGAAGGCCCAAGATTTTTGCCCTGCTATGTACATTTTCACGATCTATTTTCAAACAAAATTTTGTTATTACACACACACACACACACACACACACACACACATATACGAGTTTTCTAGTGCCTATCGATGTTTCATTTTATATTATGTGATGTTTTTGTGTACATATGATTCATGTCTTTCAAAAAATGTTTTATCTATGCACAAGATACCAATCCAACATGTAATTAGCTAATGAATCCGAAGTTGTATTGATTTCTCTCGGTATGTGCCTGTATTGGATAAATTCAAACGATATTTTGAGATGATGAACCCTTAAGTGGAGACATAGTAATACTGGGTTGTGAATGATGTACTCCCGATTAAGTTGGAATACCATGAGTTGAGAGTCTAGGTTAATAATCAAACAAGTTATACCTAGAGAGGAGGCTTCGGTTATGACTCCGATGATGACATGATATTATTCCATGTTATTGGTTGCAGATTCGAGGAAAATTCCTCCTAAACTCACCAAATTGCCAGAGTGGTAGATGACCAAGGTGTAGAAGAAATATTATGGGTGTGTCGACTAGCGCCATCTACAAACCCGAAAAATATGGGAAAGGGAGATGCCATTTGCACATGCAATCACAAAACAAATTATAAGTAGCTAAGATAAAACTCATGCATGCAAAAGAAAAGACACACCAAGTCAAAATTATATAGTACAATAATGTACAAAGCATACATGCCAAATATTCTATGCATAGTACTTCTTGAGGTAAATCCCATTTCGAGGCTCACCGAAAGATATTCCATTGTAGTCGACAAACTCATAGGAACATCTGTGTAGCACACATTTTATGATATAAAGCTCGTACCACAAGGGTTCTAACTTTCCTGTCCAAAAATTATCGTGAGATTAATCATAAACTAGGACCAAATCTCCTTCTATAAAATCATGAGGTGAATGGATTTGTCATATTAACTTTTCGTTCATTTTTGATACGTCTCATTAACGAAATTGACATCACGATGGGTTTCATCCAACTTGGTTAAATACAGGAATCATTCCTCTTCAGCGGAAGTGTGAGGTATGAGTTCTACGGTAAGTTTCGATGAAGGGATCTCACATTCGATTGTTAAAACCACTTCTATACTGTATACCAAATGGAATGGTGTGAATCCAGTTGTAGTTTTCACCGAAGTGCGATAGGCCCAGGGTGAAGAGAAAAGTTGCAAGTGCCAAGAGGTTTTGTTTGTTCCCACCATGCGTTGGAGAATGGTATTTAGGAATTTGTTAATGGATTCAACTTGTCTGTTTTCCTGAGGATAAAATGGGGATGATTTTTCATGAAGAAAACCCAACTTGACGTTAAACTCACTCATCATCTGGTTCTAGAAGTGTGAGCCATGATCTATTACAATAGGTTGTGGGACACTAAATTGAGTTATGATGTGGTTAAAAACAAAGAATGTTGCAGTACGATCATCGTTAAGAAATGTAGGCATAGCCTCAACCCATTTAATGAAGTAATCAACGACAACAATGATATAACCATACCCCCCGACTAAGGTGGGATTACATTGCATATAATCGATGCCCCATTTTGCAAAGGGGACAACGACAACAATGGGATGCAATGGAGCAAGGTGGGTACATGATTTTTTCTGAAATATTTTATAGGGTGGGAATTTTTTGACGGCCTCGATACAATCTTTGAATATAGAAGGCCAAAAATAACCGACACGTAAGATTTTTTGGGTTGTATCCATCCCAAAAAGATAATCGCAACAATCTCCAAGGTAATAGTCATTTAAAACTCATTCATCCTCATCATGGGTTAAACAATGTTGTAGGACAATATAAATTCCATGGTGGTACAAAGTGTCGTCGATGATGAGGTAGAGTTTAGAATGATGTTGAATACAACAACATTCTTCACGTGAGATGTCTAGATGAAAACATTGAGTTTGGAGATAGAGAAGCATGTATTTTTACAAAGGGTCAAATGTACTAATGAGGAACATGGATTCATCATGAATAGAATCATTGGGCTCAATATCTTCATCAATATAGGGTAGATCACATATCAATTCTGCAAAGACCAATGATTTTTTGACTTTCAATTTGGAAAACTCGAGATCAAATTCTTGGAGAATAATGATCCATTTGGAATATTTTCCCCCAAGGACTTGACAAGTTAATATATGGTACATGGGGTTCAAGTCCACGATGATCATGGTAGTGCCTAATAGGATATAATGGAAAAATATCTGGACGACCATAACTGTAGCTAGAGCCAACTTTTCAACATGTGAATATCAAAACTCGGGACCAGATAAACTCTTACTCAGATAGTAGATCACATGTTCATCACTGTTATTATCCTCTTGAACTAACACCATAGAAATAGTGGTAGTAGAGGCAACCAAGTAAAGGATATAGTCTTTCGCATAATTTGGTGGGTGAAAAAGAGGCATGTTTGTTAAAGCGTGATTAAGGGAATCGAATGAGCATTGAGCAGTGTCATCCCAGATGAAAGGAGTGTCTTTCTGCAACAATCTCATAAATCCTTTAGTGAGTTCAACATAATTACAAATGAAATGGAGAAGAAAATTTTCCTTCCCTTGTAAACTTTGTAGTTTGGTAAGATTGTTGGGAGGGGGTAGAGTGAGAATAAGTTTAACTTTTAAGGGATCCACCCTAATCCCATATTTGGAGACAACGAATCCGAGGAGTCGGCCTGATTAAAAAATGAAGAGGCATTTGTGAGGGTTCAAATGGATGTGGTAAAACCTGTTGGGTATGTGTTATATTCTTTGCATGTGTGTGTGTGTGGGCGCGTCAGATACGACAATTGCGTCTGACGATCCCTTCACCTAGAGCTCTGCCGTGTGCGCTGGGGGATTTCCTAGGGGGGTCCCAGGTGGGGTAGGTATGCCCCTCCCTAGTTACGTGTAGCGTTCGGCAACGGGCGATAGACTGGGGCCGACAGGGTTCGGGGCAACACCCCGAAATTTTTTTTTTGGCGTTTTTTTGCTATTTTTAGTGGATTTGTAAATTAATCCTGGATTAAGGGATTAGGGTTTTGGTATCTACGGAATACCTAAAAACGTATGGTGAATGGTGAAATTCAATATAATGAAAATAAGAAAGGTTTTCCCAGTTGAGGGTTTCTGGTATAAAATCTCTATGTACTCTGTGTATGAGCCATTGATTAATTTCTGTATTGCTTAAGAATCTATATGCATTGCTTTACTTCACAGGTTTAAAACTTACATGTGGTATCAGAGCTTGTTTTTGGCTTCAGAGGGATGCCTTTGTTGTTGAGAGTTTGGCTCGGTCTTGATAGATCAAGTTTATCTTGGGTTTGTGATAAACCTGGGTTTAGTGAGAGATTTTGCAGTGGATATTCGAATAAAGAAAGAGGAATGGTGAGCTCATCTAGAATCGAGATAGAGAAGTTCAATGATAAAAACTTTGAGCTATGGAAGCTCAAGATGGAGGACCTTCTTGTAGACAAAGAACAATGGATCGATGTGGATCTTGGTACACAGCCTACTGGTACACCGTCTACGAGCACACAGGCTATTGGTACACAACCTACTAGTACACAAACTACTAGTACACCAACTACTGGTATGTCGAAGGAAGATTGGGACAAGTTGGACATAAGAGAAAGGAGTACTATTCGACTATGCCTGGTAGATTCAGTGTTGTTGAATGTCTCAGGAGAATCTACAACCAAGGAACTATGGGATAAGTTAGGGAATTTGTATCAATCAAAGTCCCTAGTAAACAAGTTGTTTCTTCGAAAGAAGCTGTATCATCTTAGGAAGGAAGATGGATATTCTGTGATAGAACATCTAAATGCCTTTAATACTCTAGTAAGCCAACTTGGATTTGTTAATATTATGATTGCAGAAGAAGATAAGTGTATTACTTTGTTATGTTCTTNNAATCTGGTTGTAGCAATAGGTAGTACCACTCAATCTACATTGAAGTATGAAGATGTAGTTGCATCCTTGTTATATGAAGAGATGAGGCGAAAAAGTATGGATGGTCACAACATAAATGCTTTATTTGTAAGAGGGCATACCCAAGATAGAAACCCTGGTAAGCCTTCGGGATGGAGATCTAAATCTACAGGTAGATCTAAGTCTCCAGGAAAATCTTTGAGGAAATGCTGGAAGTGTAGTAAAACAGGGCATTATAAGAAAGATTGCAAGTCTAAGAAGGTTGAAAAACCAAAGGGATATGATAGTACCTCTTCCACAGAGGCGAAAACCTCCACTGAAGAAGGAGGTGATGTTTACCTAGCATCTACAAGTACACATGCAGACCATGATGTATGGCTGATAGACTCAGGTGCATCATACCATATGACTCCTCACAGGGAGTGGTTCTCTGA